>JAUMHN010073403.1:0-50864 GCA_032360265.1 Heliamphora ciliata
ACACTCCTTTTCCAAACCAACCATTTGAAAATCAATCTCCACAAAGCGAGATTTCACAAATCTATCGCCTTTAAAACAATCCGGGGAAAGTGAGGGAAGCCAAAAACCCAACCACCGAACCACCAAACCACCAAAACAACACCCTCAGCCCTCACAAGAGTTCAGTCGACTGGCCCAAGCCCCCAATCGACTGAAATAGGCACTGGAAAAAGGGAACCAAAACAAAAAGAACTTCAGTCGACTGACCCCCCATGTTCAGTCGACTGAACTTATGGGTTCGTCGACTGAACCAGTCCAAAAAAAAATTTTAGCTACGGGTTCTTTGGGTTTTTTTTGCTTCTAAACCTCAAATCAAACCTCCAAACTCCTGTATATGATACCCACATGGATATGTAGGCCCAAGCTTACCATAAAGCCACAAAAGAAACCCTCAAAACATGGTTTCATCCTCCCGAACGCCGAAAAATGATTTTAACCCAAAACTGGATCTAAAACACAGATCATCTTTTCATGCATTTTTAAACGGTAAAACATCATAAGATTACATATATATCCCTTATACAACAGTAGAATATGAAATCCTACCTCGTTGGGTCAAAAATCTAACGCCTTGATTCACGTGCAAAATCGAGCTTCGTCAGAATCAAATTCTGACTGGATGGATGCGAAGCCCTCGATGCCGATACCAAGGATCAGCTGTTGGTTTATCAAAAACCAAACCCCGGGCCCCCGAGAAGTTAGAGAGAAGGCAGAGAGAATTTGGAAGAAACTTAGGAGTTAAGTTTTCAAAATATTTTTAGAAAATATCTAAGTTCCGATATTTATAGGCCTCCAAAATATTCTTTTTTTTTTAATTTTTGAAATTCGCACGGCAACTCCCTACAACCCCAGGAACCAACCCCGAATGCTCAGATAAACATAAACATGCATCAAAATGAATAAATCATACACCGCAGACATATATATGCAAAACACATCATATATACATATAAGTCTCAAAAGAGACGGGTCCGGGTCTCACATTATCTGTTCTCCATAACCAAGACATGTTTACTAAAACTCTGTGTTACAGTCGTACATTTAGTTTGTCTAATTCCATCTAAACTGTGAACCAAAAACTAATATTCCACAAGAATCTTTAATCTAGTCTTCCGTGTACTAGCAAACTCTACACACCAGATTAAATACTATGTAGAATAAAAAATAACTATGGACGACATCAAATAAGTAATAAAATGCATACATTGCTCATTAAGATTCTCATAAAAATGAAAAAACTAATTTTATTAAAAATAAAATTTAATATTAAAATCTAAAATCGTGATTTTTAGTATACAACCCAAACAATCTCCCGCTTATACTCAAAGTCATGTTGCCATACATTTGACTCTCATGCCCTCTACATGATTGTTAAAAGTCTTAGCTAGTAAGTTTTTTGTAAAAGAATCTGCAAAGTTGTCTCTTGGAGCAATATTGGTCACAGTAACATCACATTTCTATACAATCTCTCGTATTAGGTGATATTTACGCTTGATGTTCTTTCCTTTCTTGTGGACTCTTAGTTCCTTCGAGTTGGCAACCACTCTACTATTGTCACAATAAAGTGTAATGGCCAACTGTATTGAAGGCCCCACATCCAGATCCAAGAGGAAGTTCTTGAGCCAAATGGCCTCCTTTGCTGCTTCAGAAGCTGACACATACTCAGCCTCCATGGTGGAATAAAAAATGCAAGACTACTTGATACTTCTCTAACTTATGGCTCCACCTCCCAAGAAAAACACATATCTCGAGGTAGACTTTCAAGAATCCTTATATGATTAAAAAAATCGAGTCTGTGTACCCCAAAGGTAATAGACCATTTACCTAGTAAATCAACATGTAGTTTCTAGTCCTTTTCAAGTACTTAATTATATGTTTCACTATCCTCCAATGCTTTTACCCTGAATTAGACTAATATCTGTTAACCATGCCAACAGCAAAATAGATGTCAGGTCTAGTGCAAAGCATAGCATACATGAGACTTCCTATTGCTGAAGCATAAGGAATCGCCCTCATCTTCTCTATCATCAGGTGTCTTAAGACACTGATCCTTGGATAGAGTGATTCCATGTCTAAAAGGGAGAAACCCTTTCTTGGAATCCTACATGCTAAAACGAGTAAAGACTATATCGATATAAGTGGCTTGTGATAAGCCCAACATCCTTTATTTTTGATCTCACACAAGCTTGATCCCAAAAATGGATAAAAAAAAAGCATTGTGAGGCTAGGATAGGGGCTGTTCATGTGAAATCTAGTATTGTATGTGTTTGCATATACTTGTTTTTAAGTTTAATGACTTGAATAGGCTCTGAAACTTTGGTATGTAAGAATACATTACATGCATGTAAAGAAAATACATTAAATTTAAACATATCATGATCTAAGTTACCAAAACCCTAAATGGCCTTATTTTCTAAGCATACTAACTTTCTGCCACGAACTTTAAACCACCATAACTAAATGTAGATATGATCTAAATAAAATTTTTATGTCTAGACCTATCTTTTTAAGTTCTCTTTCATACAAAATTGGTTTGAAGTGATTTCGTTGGGTAGAGCTCCAGATATACCATTTTTACTGAAGAGTGTTAGATTTTGACCACTCTGAGTTCCAGACACAAACACCCTAAGTTAGAATGAGAACTGAGCTTAGGTCAAAACATAATACTTGTAGATAACATGTTTAGCTTACTGTCCACCACAAATGAGCCTAAAATAAAAATTTTGGATAGGTCAAAACCCTTTCTAAAATCACTATTATGATTTAGTGACTGACAGAGCTCTCTGTCGCACATGTTTATGGGACCAAAACCTATGTTTTTAATTGCCAAATCCAAAATTGGTTTTCATGAGAAATGTAGCTAACATATTAAAATAAATACTTAGCAAAAATCAACCTAAAACACCCTCGGATGGACCCCAAAAGGCCTTGTTCCTTTTCTGTTAAAATCGATTTTGCAGACCCTTTTTATGTTGATTGAACCCATTTTATAAAATGGGCAAACTCATCAACTTGTTCCAATCAACTAGCCTTAGCACAAAACATGAAACTTGTAGGGGACACCTTAAATTAAAACCTCTCCAAAAATCAACCCATAGCCCTTAAATTGGTGCCCCAAAATCGTGGCCAACAGAGTCCCAAATTATACACTTTTCTCTGTAAAGTGCTGAATGGTTTTTCCTTAATTAAGATAAATGACCCTTTTACCCTAGGAATTTACCTTAGTGTTAAACATGAAAGTTGTAGAATATATTTTTATCTAATTGGTGTTCAAAAATTAGAAATTAAATCCATGTCTAGATACTTAAAAACACTGTTATAACTTTAAAATTGGCGCTTGAGCAATTACCCAAATTTGGCTAAGTGTATGAATAGCGTGTCACCTTATGGAACTTGAATATATGAATTTTAAATGATTTATGTGAGTGATTGGTGTATGAAATTAACAATTTGGTGATTAGAAATCATACACGAAAAGCATATTGCACACCATGAGCATTGCTACACTTGCATCTTGGTTTATCGGAGTCCCTTTTGTATCTTTCATTATGGGTTGGGTTTTGTGCGCAAATTATTGGCCAGCAGATTTGGAATAAGGATGGAGGATTTGGAATAATGTCATGATTAGAGAGTCCTAGTTGATGGGGATGTTGACAATGGGCTATGTACGTCTTGAGTCGTGTTACGTCCTGAGCCGTATCACGTCTTAAGCCGAACAGCCGCTATACGCTGCTGTGATCTGGAACGTTGATGTACGGGAACCTAACGTACGGGAACGTAGTGGTACCATTCGAATTATTATATTGATATGTTGACATTGGGCCGTGTATGTCTTGAGTCGTGTTACATCTTGAGCCGTATCACGTCTAGAGCCGAACAGCCGCTATACGCCGCTGTGATCGGGAACGCTGACGAACAGGAACCTAACGTACCGGAACATAATCGTGCCATTCAAATTATCGTGTTTGGTATGATCAACTTTGGGTCATATACGTCCGTCTTGAGCCGTGTTACCTCCTGAGCCGTGTTACGTCCTGAGCTATGCCACGTCTTGAGCCGAACATCCGCTATACGCCGTCGTGATCGGGAACGTTGGTGTACGGAAGCCTAACATATGGGAACATAATGGTGTCACTCAAAATTCAATTGGTTGATTCATAATTAGGCTAGGCAAACGCACTTGCATTGCACTCTTCATTACCTGCATAATTTGTTGTCTAATGCTTACATGTCTACTGTATTTACATCTTTGCATGTCTCCTAATTTATAAATGCTTTAAGTGTTGTAAGAAATGCATTATGGTGAGTTTATGCCATGAGATTGATTAGAGAGTTTGGAGAGTTTTTTTCTGAGTTTTAGCTCATGGCATTCGTGCCACAGGTGAGGAGAACGAGTTCTTAGAGAAAGTCGCCCCCGAAGAAGAAGAAGATTTTAGAAGAACAGGGTGAGTGGTAGGAACTAGCCGACCCCTACAACGTAGTTTGAAGAATTTTGATTTCCTCCCTTTTTTGTTGTTCATTTATTCAGCTTCTACGAGTGTATCATAATTTTTGTTAAATTCTCTGGTGAAACTGTAATCGCTATGTACTTACTTATGAACAGTTCAGAACTCTCAATGACGTAATATTTATGATATGTAAATATGAATAAATTGTTAGAATATTCTCCTTATCTATAGTTATGTATGTCCCAACGTGCCCGGAGCACGGGGCATCACAGTTGGTATCAGAGCCTAGGTTTAGTAAACCTTCAAGTCTTAGGTTGTGAAAAATCATGCGTTCTGTCGCGTAGAAGCTCTGTAGGATGCATTGTATTAATTATAATTATCATTTATATATTATAAGAACTAAAACGTGCTGCGTTTAAGTCTTATAGCGAGTCGTGTTAGGACGTTACCAGGATCAGAAGTAGCAGAGAATCTACATGTGAAGGACGAGTAAGAGCATCGAGATCGAATATCAGAGATTCATGCAACAAATTATTTTATTTTAAGGGGGTAGACGGGAGTACGCACTAAGAGAAGTTTTCAGATATCATCTCGAGAGCCACCATTAGAACCCCGTCACTCCATCCTTACAAGTTCCTTTCTCGTTTACCCCAAGCTTTTCTGTTAAATTTTGTACCTATTTGAAATTCTTTGTGTATCATTCCTTCTTATATCACCAGTCCTCAACGGTACTGTAAAGTGTCGTTCATCGGTAACCCTTATGCACCCAAGTTATGTTAATAATCCAATTAGAAATTCAATCCTTAAAAATACCCTTATCCTCAAGTTTTCATGCCACGATAACGATCGGTGTTCAAATTTGATTCTCCTATGATTCAAGCCATTATCCTTGAACTAATTCTTCTTTTCTAATTATACGTTTCGAACATTCGACATTGGTAAAATCTTTTCCATCATTCATCTTCTCTCGATTTTGAAACTATAATCTGTTGCAATGATTTTCGTGAATTCTTTTGTACACTCTTGAAATACTTACCAGGGAAGTAGACTTGGATACTTGAATTGAAGTACGTTAGGCCGACGTAACTTCAAGGCAAATATTTAGTTTAGCTACCCATTGCTTAACATCTCTTTTATCAGAATTTAATAGTATTGGATTAGTTCTGAGGACATTTGTTTGAGTATTGTTCATTGTCCTCCTCTTGTTTCACCTACATTTGAACCCCAAATAACCACTCAATTTGTGTCAATGGTGACTGCCTTAACCGTGACCATTGACCTCATCCAACTTATCTTTTGTACCATTTGAGAATCTTCCATTAAATCTCGATAAAGGATTTGTTCACCTTCCCTAAGCCATTCTAGACCCCAGCCACGTATCGTGCATTCTAGTACATCATTCGAAATCCTTGGCTAAACTCTTGACCACTCGCCACCCTAGGTCGCATCTTCTAAGACCAAGATCGATGAGAAACGATAGTTATTAGAGTTTAGCACTTCAAGGGAAACTCGGATCGTGTACATCCTCAGAAGAACCACCCGACGCATCATCGAGTCGCAAGGTAGATCTCTACTTGGAGTTAAAGCACAGAATATCTGCCAACGTCCGCGCTTAACGTATTTTGAAGATTAATAACCCCGACTGCAAGAACTGCTAAGTAAAGGCTCATGCAACATCACTAATGGAGACCTACACGAATGTTCCTATTGCCATCACTGATAAACCTCGCTTAGGACCAGCAGGAGTGTGGCACGTGAAAGTACAATGGAAATGCTACGGAACTTGGAAGTAGCGTGGGAGTACGCAGTCAAACTCTAGTAGTTTTATCCACACCTATTCTCGTTAGGCCCCTATGTTTTATATGGCTCGCTCTTTGTAATCGTTATAAGAAAAACTTGTATTCTCAACGAGGTTATGTACTCGAACTTGAATGTTATGAAATACAAATGAATAAGTCTTAAATTAACTCAATGAGATCCTAAGACATAAAAACAATTAAGACCTTAAAAAGAAGACTAACAAGCCACAACACCTTCCCTCTTCATTCAGATGGCAGGTAGACGACCTAACCATCAACAGCCAGCAGATGGACCTGTGGACGAAGAAGCACCAGGGTTAACCCAGGTCTTGCGTGAGCTTGCCACCAACATTAACCATCCTCACATCCGAGATAAGGTATGGTTTTTATCAGAACTCAGAAAATAACGAGCCCCTACGTTCATGGGAGGAGTTGAACCGAGAGTAGCGAAAGAATGGCTGAGAGCTGTCAAGAAGTTATTTAACTCCATGGGAGTGCAGACCGATGCTGATCGAGTAGCTCTAGCAGCACACCTACTTGAAGGAGAAGTCGACCACTGGTGGTCTATGATAGACAACACCCAAGATGTGGCAGCTCTGACTTGGAATCAGTTTGATGAATTACTTTTAGAAAAGTACTTCCCAGCTCCCTTCCGATAGGGACAAGTCAGAGAATTTCTAGAGCTAAAACAAGGATCTATGTCAGTAACCCAGTACATTAATCGCTTCGAAGAGTTGAGCCGATTCACCGCAACCATCATATCTAACAAAGAATCAAGGGCACGAAAGATCGAGTGGGGTCTAGAACCCTTTATCCGAACTAGAGTTATATGCTTGCAACTTCCAACTTACACTCAAGTAGTACAAGCAGCCCTATTGGCAAAAACAGACTTAGCCAATTCTAAAAGGATTTGGAGTCAGAAAAAGGAGAGTACTAGTCAAGGAGGACCACTAAGGAACAATAGGGAAATTGTTCCCAAAAAGCCGTACCACCCAGCCGACAGACTAAGGCAAGCAAGGGGTCAACCTACAAAGGCAAGGCTCTGCTATGAATGTGGTCAGCCTAGACACAAAAAGTCACAATGTCCACAGCTAGGATAGGGGAACTGGAAAAATCAACCGCAACAATGGAAACAACCGCAACCTCAAGGGCACCAACAATATATCCAAGCTGCTAGGCCTTTTGTTGACGATCAGAGGTACGCTCGTATTTGCAACTTGGGGATGTATGTAGTTTTGACTTGTTATATCATTACGAAAAAGTGAACGCTTGTAGGATAAGGCTTTAGGCTAATGCGTAGCTAGTCAACAACCCACAACATAGGTATGCAACGTTACATTTTAAAGTTGTTGTAACAATCGTTTTAAAGTTCTAGTAAGACAAAGCGACCATAACTCAAGGTATTAAGTGTATAAAGCATGACCCTGTCCACATCCTCAATATAGAACAACTCAAGTAAACAAGGGCCCAAGTTCGAAGAGAAATGATGCAAGTAAATCATCCCCAATCTTTCACCCAATAAAGTACAGGATGAAATTTCGAGAACGAAGTTTGTTTAAGGTGGGTAGTTTGTAACGACCCAAGTCGGACCCTAGTTGTAACAACCGAGCTTGTAACGACCCGTGTAGTGACCCAGTTCAAACCCTAGTATTAGCGATGATAAACCAATAAGATCTTAGGTCACTAAAAGATCAAAAATCCTAACTCGGTCCGAAAATCCTAATTCGATCTGAAAATCCTAAAGAGATCAAATGCTCAGAGGTAAAACCTTAATACTTAGAGAAGACTCCTAACATCATAAACTAAGCAAATAACATGAAATATTAGATTAAAAATCAAAAATTATCATAATTAGGGTAAAATAACCATTTTACCCTTAATACAGTAAAAAGTCTTAAAAATATAAAATTTGACACATAGACACCCTAAATCATATATTTAGATACAATTAAATAAAAAAAGACAAAATAACAAAAGAAAATGACAAAAATGCCCTTGCATGGCCTACCACTTAGGAATTTGTGCACAAAAAGTCACTTTTTACCTTTTTAAACTCAAAAATGAGAAAAAAATGTACAAATTAAGCATTATTATGACCCAAGACTTTTTATGCAAGTAATAGATATACTAATATAATATTGTAGACTAAAAAGGCAAACAAATTATTATTAAAGTTCTTACACACTTACATAAGTCAAAAATTCACATCTAGTCAAAGTAGCTTAATTGCTTACATTTAAACAACTAATTGTTGTCAATATTTTTATAAACTAAAATAACAATAATAACACTATAATAATTCATTTTAGACAAATAAAAAATACATCAATTCAATTTTAAAAATACTTTCTTGAACAATGTAGTGCCAAAATACCACAAAATAAGCAATTAAAGCAAAATAAAGCACTTTGAACCACCCAAACACACCCCAGCCGAATTCCCACTTACTTTTTCTGCAATCAGATTTCAATTTTCTAAAATCTCTCCATCTTACATACAACTAATGAAAAATAAGAAAAATAGAAAAATTTCTTACATAGCATTATTAAGCCCACTATATTTTTCTTCTACAAAACCAATACCAAACCACTCCTTCCCTTCTTCATTTTTGGCAAAGATGAGAGAGAGGAATCAGATTTGAGAAGTTCTAAGTGTTCTTCAAGAGTTGGGAGAGAAAGAAGGAAGAAGAAGGAAGAAAAGAAGGAGGAACCAAGGAGGAGCAAGGAAGAGCAAATTGGAACACTAAAACCAAGTCCATAGGCTATTCTCCTTACCTTAGGTCCTTAAACATGTAAGTAAAACCTCTAAACTTTCTATCCGATATCAACCTAAAACTCTTTTCAACTCATCTCTTAAAACACAATCAAGAACAAGAAACAAAAATAGATTAAAAAAAAAAGCATTGTGAGGCTAGAATAGGGGTTATTCATGTGAGATCTAGTATTGTATGTGTTTGCATGTACTTGTTTTTGAGTTTAATGACTTGAATAGGCTCTGGAACTTTGGTATGTAAGAATACATTATATGCATGCAAAGAAAATACATTAAATTTAAACATATCATGAGCTAAATTACCAAAACCCTAAATGGCCTTATTTTCTGAGCATACTAATTTTCTGTCACGAAATTTAAACCACCATAACTAATTGTAGAAATATGATATAAATATAATTTTTATGTCCAGGCCTACATTTTTAAGTTCTCTTTTATACAAAATTGATTTGAAGTGATTTCGTTGGGTAGAACTCCATATATACCATTTTTACCAAAGAGTGTCATATTTTGACCACTCTAAGTTGCAGACACAAAAACCCTAAGTTAGAATAAGAACTGAGTTTAGGTCAAAACATTACACTTGTTGATAACATGTTTATCTTACTTTCCACCACAAATGAGCCAAAAATATAAAGTTTTCCTAGGTCAAAACCCTTCCAAAGTCACTATTGTGATTTAGTGACTGACAGAGCTCTCTGTCACACATTTTTGTGGGACCAAAAACCTATGTTTTTAATCGCCATATCCAAAACTAATTTTCATGAGAAATGTAGCTAACATATTAAACTAGATATTAAGCAACAATTACCCTAAAATTCCCTCGGATGGACCCCCAAAGGCCTTGTGCCTCTTCTGTTAAAAACCGGTTCTGCGGACCATTTTTATGTTGACTGAACCCATTTTATAAAATGGGCCAAATAATCAACTTGTTCCAAACAACTATCCTTAGCACAAAACATGAAACTTGTAGGGGACACCTTAAACTAAAACCTCCCAAAAAAAAGACCCATAGCCCATGAATTGGTACCCCAAAATCGTGGCCAACAGAGGCCCAAATTCTGTACTTTTCTCTGTAAAGTGTTTAATGATTTTCCCTTAATTAAGATAAATGACCCTTTTACCCTAGGAATTGACCTTAGTATTAAACATGAAAATTGTAGAAACTATTTTTATCTAATTGGTGTTCAAAAATAAGAAATTAAATCCATATCTAGGTACTTCAAAACACTATTATAACTTTAAAATTGGCACTTGAACAATTACCCAAATTTGGCTAAGTGTATGAGGAGCGTGTCACCTTGTGGAACTTGAATATATGGACTTTAAATGATTTATGTGAGTGATTGGTGTATAAAATTAATAATTTGATGATTAGAAACTATGTCAATAGGTTGGATTCATGTCACATAAATTATAACTTATGCTTCGTATACTTGTACTCTATGCTTTAGTGAGATGTACCTTGTGCTATATCGTGTTTACATGCCATGCTATAATTAGTTGTACACGAGAAGCATATTGCACACCAAAAGCATCACTACACTTGCATCTTGGTTTATCGAAGTCCTTTTTGTATCTGTCATTGTAGGTTGGGATTTGTGTGCAAATTATTGGCCAGAGGATTTGGAATAAAAGGATGGAGGATTTGGAATAATGTCATGATTAGTGAGTTCTAGTTGATAGGGATGTTGATAATGGGTCATATACATCTTGAGCCGTGTTACGTCCTGAACCGTATCACGTCTTGAGCTGAACAGCCGCTATATGCCGCTGTGATCAGGAACGCTGATGTACGAGAACCTAACGTACAGGAACGTAGTGGTACCATTCGGGTTATTATATTGATATGTTGATTTTAGGCCATATACGTCCTGAGTCATGTTACATCCTCAGCCGTATCACGTCTTGAGCCGAACAGCCACTATACGCCACTGTGATCGAGAACGCAGACGAACGGGAACCTAACGTATGGGGAAGTAATGGTGCCATTCGGATTATCGTGTTGGGTATGATCGACTTTGGGTCATATACGTCCGTCTTGAGCTAAACGTCCGCCATACGCCGTCGTGATCGGGAACGTTGGTGTACGAAAGCCTAACGTACGGGAACATAATGGTGTCACTCAAAATTTGATTGGTTGATTTATAATCAGGTTGGGCAAACGCACTTGCATTGCACTCTTCATTACCTTGATAATATGTTATCTAATGCTTACATGTCTACTGTATTTACATCTTTGCCTGTATAATATGTCGTCTAATGCTTATATGTCTACTGTATTTACATGTCTCTTGATTTATTAATGCTTTAAGTGTTGTATGAAATGCATTGTGGTGAGTTTATGCCGTGAGATTGGTTAGAGAGTTTGGAGAGTTTTTTTCTAGACTTTGGCTCATAGCATTCGTGCCACAAGTGAGGAGAACGAGTTCTTGGAGAAAGTCGCCCCCGAAGAAGAAGAAGGTTTTGGAAGAACAGGGCGAGTGGCAAGAACAAGGCCACCCCTACAACGCAGTTTGAAGAATTTAAATTTCATCCCTTTTTTGTTGTTCTTTTATTCAGCTTTTACGAGCGTATTGTGATTTTTGTTAAATTCTCTGGTGAAACTGTAATCACTATGTACTTATGAATAGTTTAAAACTCTCAATGATGTAATATTTATGATATGTAAATATGAATGAATTGTTAGAATATGTTGGAGAAATACAATATACACAGGATATGCTAAGTGGTCCAGAAAATACATGTTTATTAACTTTCAACAATAACAATAAACTGAATTTACAGAAAAAAAAATATAGAAAATAATATGAAAAGAATATGCAAACCGAATCCTATAAATGCAGTTTTCTTAAGAATGATTCACCCCCTACCAAGTGTGTTGTAGGTTTTTCCATCGGCGTCACTCTCCCAGGATAAAACGGTTAACCCAAACGTTGGAAGACCTCCAAAGATCGGCTACTCAAACGTACCTCGTTTGTCTTTCACTTTTTCACAACTTGTAATCTCCTTCTTATATTCTATTTTTCACTCACCTCTTCACCATCATCTGTAGAATACTAGAGAAGTTCTTATATAGAACATCTCTCATGAAGGGTTACAAAAGAATTGAATAGGGAAATCAATTACTAATTGAATGGTATTGATTCTGGAATTCAATTGCCAATTGAATGGCCAATTAAATTGTCAATTGAATTTAGAAATTAATTCTTGAATAATAGCCAATTGAATTCAAAATTTTCAACAGAATATTCCCCTTATCTATACTTATGTATGTCCTGATGTGCCCGGAGGACGGAGCGTCACGTATCATCCTCGTAAAGTACTAGAAACACCACCAGGCTTCCATCACGTTTCTTGTACATACAGGACTCGTTAGGACTTTGATCAAAATTATAAGATTTAATGGCTTGATCAAACCGAGTGTTCCAAGACCTAGATGCATGTTTAAATCCATAAATGGATCTCTTAAGTTTGCACAACATGTGCTCTTGACCCTTTGCTATGACATTATCTGGTTGTACCATACAGATACGCTCGTCAAAACTTTCGTTAAGAAAAGCTATCTTGACGCCCATTTGCCAAATTTTGTAATCGAAATGAGCTCCAATGGATAAGAGAATCTGGATAGATTTAAACATGGCTACCGACGAAAAGGTCTCCTCATAATCAATTCCTTCTTTCTGAGTAAACCCTTTTGCAACAAGCTTAGCTTTGAAAGTTTCTACCTCCCCATCTACTCCTCTCTTTCTCTTATAGATCCACTTGTATCCGATAGGTTTTGTCCCTTTGTGTGGTTCTACAAGTTTTTAGACCTGATTAAAGTACATAGACTTCATCTCTAAATTCATAGCCCTTTACCATAATTTTGCATCTTTATCTTAGAGCGCTTCGTTGTAGTTACAAGGTTTAGTATCTAGTTCTTTTGGAATCCTGTCAGAAGAGTCTCCCAAGAATATATACCGATCGAGTTGACGAATAACCCTCCCACTACGATGAGGCACTATCTGCGTCTGTGTACTAACAATGACACGCTCTGCTGATTCTGAACCTTGTGCACCATTACCCACATTCTTCTCTGGTTGTGAAACCGACATGTTAATAGGAGCACCCTAATCTGATTCAAGATCCGCACATATCTTGATAATCCTCCCACTATGACGAGGCAATGGGATATCAATAACACTTTCCTGTGGTGCTTCAACTGTACTGCTGGTATTTTCTCTTAGCTCTTCCAAAACATTTATACTCTTGGGCTTTTGGTCCATTACATAATCCTCTTCCAATAACTGGGCATTGGCATTGACCATTACCTTCTGATTTTTAGGATTATAAAATAAACTACCCTTCATTCCCCCGGGATATCCAACAAAGAAACAGACTTTCGTTCTTGGTTTTAACTTATCCGTGTTCCCTTTCAGCACGTGTGCTGGACACCACCAAATCCGAAAATGTCTCAGAGTAGGCTTCCGCTTAGTCCACAATTCTGTGGAAGCAGAAGGTACCAAGTTCAGAATATAAGATACTATCTCTAATGCAAATCTCCAAAACGAATCAGGTAAATCCGAATAACTCATCATAGACCTCATCATCTCCATAAGAGTCCTATTCCTTCTTTCTGCTACACCATTCTGCTGTGGAGTGTCTGTTGTAGTCAACTGGGATATAATCCCCTACTCTGATAAGTAATCCTTAAATTTTCCAAAGAGGTACTCATCACCACAATCATATCGAAGTGTCTTGATACATTTTTCTATGCACTTCTCCGCTTTTGTCTTAAATACTTTGAATTTTATTTTAAAATTGGTTTTCTTTACCATTTTAAAAAAACTTGCCAACAACCTGGTATACCGTAAATAGCATGTCTCGATGGGAATGACGTTTACTATTCATCATTTGTCCAGACAGGCCAATTCTTATTAATTTTACTATTTAGGCAATAGACCTTGTCAAGTAAAATTAAATAGCATGCATAGTTTCGGTCCTAGAAATAATAGTAGTGACTCAGATGGAGATGATACTATTATTTACAGCTAAGTATAAATCATCATCTAATCCCAAATCAATCGCTTCGCAATGAATCATTTAGATAGAGAAGTGATTCACGCTAACAACTACCCAGAATTATTCTTAAAGGAGGTTCGTACCAGTGATCCAGTAATTAATTCTGTCCGATGGGGAGGAAGGCCCTAATACCAACACGCAAAATTAATTACATCACCTACGAACTAGTGATGGAGATCGCGAAATTTATCTGTATATAAATTCTCTCACCCACTTAGTTTTTAAAATATTTTTTAGGGTTATAAAATATATTTAAATAAAATAAATTTGTAATTTTTAAAAATCACACGTTGCAAAAGATTTTGATTTTTAAAGCATCTTTACGTATTTTTATATGTAACAAATAAAATTCTCAAATTCTATATATTTTTAAAAAATTTAAGTAAAAACCAAGAATTTTATTTTATTTTTCTGTTACACATATTTCGAAAAAAATAATTTATTAAAATTAAACTCATTTTAATTAATTTAAAAAAATGTGAAATTAACTGTCACGTTTTTTCAAGATATCAGATTTTTTTAAAAAAATCATTTTAAACGTGTTTTTATGTAACAAAATAAAACTCCAAAATTTTATTTTTTAAAAAAATAATTTTAAATAAAGAAAATTGTATTTTGTTTTTTGGTTAGAAAAAAAAATAAATTTCGAATTAACCAGAATTAATTAAAATAGATCATAATAAATAAATCGCATTAAAAGTATTTACACATTTAAATAAATAAATAAATGCATTAAATTCTGGCTTTTATGGTCTATCTAAAACTTTTTAATCAAAGAGCTTCTATTCATCCAAAAAAACCTACAATTCTGTTAGAATTAAAATTTTAATCTTCTAATTCTGTCAAAATTTTGTAGCCAATAAAAAATTTTATACAACCCAACTTCTGCAAATCACAATTCCAGTAAAATACTACTGCCACAACCGGCTGATCATGTACCACTGCTGCTCTACCGCACCTCGCCGCGGCTTTGTTTTTCATGCTTCACGGTTTAACTTCAATAATAATATACAAGTGCATTCCAATTCTAATAATGATTCCACGTGGCCCGTGAAACTTGTTCTTCACTGTGGCTTTATTATGTTTCCACGGAATCATGAAGTCGTGGACAATAACCCACGTGACTTTCACTTTGCATGATAAATAACCTGCTTGCTTGTAATTCCATTCACTTAGGATTCTTGAATTACTTGAAAACAAATTAGAAAAGCACAAATTCCAAATAATGGAATCCAGGTGGCGTATTCCCATTATTTCTCCCAAGGTTTTTGAATTTATCATCATGGTTTCAACGTGCCAAAACCACTGTTTGGCTTGATAATTCTCTGCTGCGGTTTTGCTAATAACTGATTGGCTTTGATTTGCACCGCCGGTTTGTTCTTTTTATTATTATTATTTTTTTTTATGTTTATATATAAAGAAAAATAAAATTAAAAAATAATTATTTTTACATTGATTCTATACTTTCGAAATGTTTACAATCAATCTACCACGATTAACCATCGTGGTTAAAAAAAATAAATTTTATAATCATCATTCAAACTATTCAATTAAACATGCAAAATAAACAATGACCATTAAAAGCTGAGATTAGATTGTCTGCAAAATCGAGTTAGCACAATCTAAATCTACCCAAACCCATGATAAAATCATACATAATCAATTACGTCTCTGATACCAATTATTAGGGCAAACTGTCAAAATTCTAAAATTATGTATATGATTTTAGTCAAAAAATATTCAAACAGGCAAACGCCAAAACAGGCTCCAGATTAAAACTTTTAATATCGAATAATCTAAATAAAGTCTAATAATACTTCCAAAGTTAGTTTTAGAATTGTACTTTTCAAATCTGGTTAGATAATTTCAGTTGCTGCAATAATTTTCAGTCAACGATCTGCCGCGGTTTTTGATTTCTAGTTAAATCTCCGATACAAGCCTTCTACTATATTCTCAAATACTAAACACGAATAAAGTGTGAGTTTTAATCTATCGTGTTCTTCAAAACCATCTTGATTAGGCATAAAATTTTTAGAAAACGTGGAAACCCTAGTCACATAATCACTGACTGAATAATATAAATTATGGTGTCAGATTTTATAACAGCATATAAATAGGTTGCAATAGGGACTTGTGGAGTAAATATAACTTGGACTCCCAATATAATTATGAAAACCCACCTCAATCCAGAAGCAATTTCATAAAAACATTAATTATAATTCATTCTACTAAAAAATTATAATTGCACTCCCAGTCATATTCTCAAAATCGAATATTCGAGCTTCTATTATTAAATACTTATTTATTCTCTCCACATTAAGATACTCGATACCCACCGATTAAATTAAATTACTGATAATTATATTTAATCGGCTTCTTAAATAAATTCATTTAGACTTTTCGCTTAACTTATTTGACTGCTGGATAATTAAAATTACCTACAAGGTTTGGCTCGGTCAAAACTTATAAACTTCCTTAAGGGGGTGCCATCAATCCCGATTATTCTGGACGTGAATTTCATCAATAATTAATATCACCATATACTTAATACCGTTATCCAACTCACCAGAATTATAGACCCATTCAAGATCACACCCTCTAATGAATCAAAACAATGAATATTAAATATACGCAAATAGTAATTATTTCGGGATTAAGAGTATAAGCACTCATAATACCCATAGGGTGTAAATTAATTTACAAAATCAATATAAAATTAATTATCCCAACTTAGTACTGTTCAATACACATTAAATGTACTAGTACAGCGAGTCGGAACAATAGACGACGTTATTAGCTGTTCCCCATAACCAAGACAGGTTTACTAAAATTCTGTGTTACAGTCGAATCGATGGTTTGTCCAATTCTATCTAAACTATGAACCAAAAACTTATATTCCACAAGAACCTTTAATCTGATCTTCCGTGTGCAAGCCGAACTCTACACACCAGATTAAATACTATGTAGAATAAAAGACATTCATACACGACATCAAATAAGTAATAAAATGCAAACATTACTCATTAAGATTCTCATAAAAAATAGAAATACTAATTTTATTAAGAAATAAAATTATATACTAAAATCTAAAATCATGATTTTTAGTATATAACCCTAACACTAACAATTGGTGTCAGAGCTTGGTCTCTTGCTTAGTGACTTAACAATCTAAGAGGATCCATGACAACTAGTATTGAACTAGTTCAACCTAAAGATCAGTCCACAAATAGACCTCCCTTACTCAATAGAGAAAATTACAACTATTGAAAAGCCAGGATGAGAATTTACATCCAGGTTAATGACTATGACCTATGGAGGGTCATCATAAATGGCCCTAGGAGGCCTACCAAAATGGTTGAAGAGGTAACTATCCCTAAGGCTAAAAATGAATAGACTGAGGTTGACATTAGAGAAATACAAAAGAATGTCAATGCTGTGTAATAACCCAAACCTTATAAATCAATAGAAATAAAAATACATTTCGAATCGTTTTTGCTTTTAGAAAAACCGACCCAATCGGTTAACAATCTGAAAACGGTTTACTCTAATAGTATAGAATTCGACAGCTAAGTATAGAAATAAATAACTAATAATTAATTTGTAGAGAAACTTGAAACAGAACTCCTGATAAAACCTTATAGTTAATTTTAAAAGAGAGACTCAATCTTACATCGTATAAATTATCGATAATTAAAAATCTTAAAACAAAACTATATTACGTATTTTGAAGATTTTCGTGATAATTCTACCCCTACGATAATTCATAAAATAGCATTAAAAGTATATACCGAATTTTTAAACTTTTTCTAAAACTAAATTTTTACATCAAAAAAATTACGCGGTAGAATATACACTGAAAACTACCATGTGCCTTACCGTGCATGCATGCCATTATATATTTATCCTTCATACAAGGCCACCTGGCCACCCAAAACTCTTATAAAAACCAAAGCTTACTTACCCATCTGCATAAAATTAGCCTCTAAAGAGATTAGCAATTAAAGAAGAAGATTTAAGGGGACGAAGCTATTGAAGAACTGAGGAAGGAATATGAAGGGGGAAAGAAGAGAGGCAGAGGGCTACCTCAAGTCGCGCCACCCCTTACACCACAGTCGCAGCACCCTCCCCCACCAGACCACCCTGCCACCCACCATGCCACCACCGGCCCTCACCACACCGACACGGTGCCGCCGCCGCCACCGTCGGCCAACCCACTATTGGTTTCTCATTTATCTCCCGATCTCTCTCTCCCTATAACCCTCTCGCTTGAACCTTTTGGATAATCAATTCATGTCCGTTGAGCCATAGATTGTTAAGCTATGTGCATATATAAGGTTAGAAGAACATCAACATAGAACTCATGTCTAGAAATTTATCTTCGGTTATGATTAGGATGATATTCGACATTGAGGCCTTGTCACCGGAGGTTTAATCTTGGATCATTAAAAAAAGAAATAGTCGTGTTACGCTTAAAATAACATGAGTGCTTAGTATTATTTTGAATCAAGGTGCATGAATTATGCTTTAAATTTGCTTTATATCCATATTTTGAAGCATGTGAACTTGTGATGAGACGATTTTTTTATTCAAAGACCATGAAGCATTAAAAATGCTATCCATATCTTTAAAAGAACTCTAAAATATTTTTCATGATCATATTTTTGAATCATAAGTTATTGTTAAATGCTAGCATGAGACTCTGTGTTTTGAAGACATTGTTAAATTCAAGTGTGCTATTTACATTGTTGGAGAAGATATATGTATGAAAGTAGAGCGATGTTAATAATATACTTTGGTATTAAATATTTGCTCTGTGTGAGAGTAGTCACTATGAAATGTTCGCTCTGTGTGAGCTTGTATTCGCTTAGTGTAAGTTTGTATCCGCTCTGTGTGAGCTTGTATCCATTTTGTGTGAGTCTATGTGTGATGCCCTATCACCGAAAAGGGGTGTGTGTTTGCCTATCGAGGCATTGTGCGGTGCCCTATCGCCTACAAGGGTGTGGGTTAGTTTGGTGCCTTAAAACGGTGTGTGTTAGCCTATCAAGGCATTGTGTGGTGCCCTATCGCCTAAAAAGGGTTTTTGTTAAGCCTAATGAATTATGGGATGGAATTGTACGCCGAGAATGATTCAACTATGACAACTTTAATTATACTGTCCTGTTTAGTACAAGTGTTTGTGGATACTAAACTCTTTATGAGAAATGGTAAAAATTGTGGCTATTAAGCCTTAATATGAAAAGTAATAACATAGTTTGGCGGTAAACCTTGAATATTCCATTGCGAAACAAGAAAAATTAGTTATATCTTATGATATTAATATGCTAAACGGAATGTAGTATTCTTATATCGATTGCTAAAAAATTGAAGAAGTGGTTTTGATATTCTTAACTGAGTATTTTTGTTTTCATCTAATTCGTTATAATACTAAATGCACTCTCCTACAACATTTGTGGTTGCAGATAGTAGAAGTGGCTAGAAGTTGGTCCATTACAATCATCAGTCAGAGGTTGTTTTGTTACAAGGTTAAGGAATATGAAATTTTTGTGTAATCAAGTTTGAGTGTTTGGGATAGTGTATTCCTAAAATGTATAATACTTTTGTATTTACAAGTAAATAAATCTAGTTTGACTGGTGTAGATACTTTTTGACCGCTCTAAGTTTTGGTTTTCACTCCTTAGAGAGAGGGTGTGATAATTTGATATCAGATCCCTAGGTTTTAGATTATGTAGACTTGTCAGAGTATGGTATGTGGTGCACCGTAGGATAAGTGCGTCATCTCACGATCTGTTGTATAGTGTAGGTCTTGGATATCATACCCTTGTCTTCGAACATCTAATCGACTGACTTTGAAATCCATTTGGAAAGCACGTTCTGCAAGTGCGGGTTCCTAATTGGAAATCTAAATATGTTGTCAAATTGGGGAGATAATCCTTGTTATAGAATTTTTCTTCTTCGGCTGCCTATCTCTTTCTATAAGACTTTAAGTTAGAATTTTAATCCATACCCTTGTAACAATAGGGTGAAGTATGAAGAACTTGGACAGTGTTATTTGCTCCAGAACAACCTAAAGAAAAACAAATGGAAAATATCTTCACGAATAGAACAAGTGCAACCTGAACTAATAACCCAACCTGACCCAGTTACTAGGATGTTGGAAGCCATCAAAAGAATAATAAAGCAAAATGAAAGATAGATGATGATGCAAGCTAAAGGGACAAGACTATTGATCCTTGTGCTGAAAAACTCTGTAAATTTTATTAGGACAAAGAGGCCTAATAAGGAGGGCAACAAAAGACAAAAAGGATTCAAAAGACGCAAGTTTGAAAATATCTCGACAGTTAAGAAGTCTGGATTCAACATAAATCAATCAAGTAGGGGAGCATCCGGGCATGTAAAGGGCACAAAAGTACATGCTTGTTTTAGGTGTGGGGCCACTGGATTTTTTAGAAAGGATTGCTTGAAAGTCAGTAGAAAGTTCTGGTATTGCTGTGGTGAACCGAAACACATGGCCTTACAGTGTGTACATTCAAGGATACCAGCTCTATTGTCTAATAGAAGCCGAAGGGCAGGGGATAGTGGACTAACTTGAGACATACAGAATAAAGGAAAGGACTAGTGGAAAAACCAAGGATTCTAGGGCAAGTGTCAACCATGACAAAACAAGATAAGCGAACTACACCGAACATGCTGACAAGTACTCTTACAATTTTTAGGTGCCTACGTTCCATTAGATTCAGGACCGACATATTCGTTCATATATCTTACCTTTTATAACATCAATGGATGCTATAACGATGGAACATCTCGTTTGCGTGATAATAAGCAATAAGAAAGAAAGTGTTAGAGAAAAGTGTGAATGGAAGCTGTTTGTTAAAATTAGGAGATAGAGGCGTGCTAGTTGATACCCTTGGGTATGATAGGTTTTAACCTAATGTTTGGGATAGTTTGGATATTATCGTATTATGCGTTATTAGAACTATTTTGAGAATGAAGCAATCTTTAAATAATCAGAAAGATTAAAAATGGGCATTCTAGAAAGATAGGTAAAGGATTTTCATCCTTACGTAGGCAATGTTACGAAAAGGAGTTATCATGAATTTATTGGCACATATAGTTGACATAGAGTTGAAGAGGGTGAGACCTTTTGGGAGATGCTAGTCATTTGTAAAATGTATTTCTAGAAGACTGACCAGAATATCCTAGATCAAAAAGTTAAGCTTACATCTGACCCACGTCCAGGCACGACACATGTATCATTTTCACCTTATAGAGTATCACTTGCTAAGTTGCAAAGAATTGAAGGAAGCATCGGAAGAGTAGCTGGACAAGTGTTTCACTTTGGGATGCACCAGTGTTGTTTATGAGAAAGAATGATGAAACTCTAAGAATGCACTTTTGATTATCGTTAGCCAAGCAGAACCACCATTAAAAATAAGTATCCTTGGTGTAGGATAAATGTCTTACTCAATCAGCTGTAAGGAACTAAAGTATTCTTGAAGATTAACCTAAGGTCAAGGTACCATCAATTTCAAGTAAAGAAATCAGGTATATCTAGGATGCCTTTAAGAATCAATATGAACACTACGAGATTGTCATGATGCCATTTCAGTTGACTAATACCCATGTGGTGTCTATAGATTTGACAAATCAAGTGTTTAGGAGTTTTTTGGATAAATTTGTAATCAAATAACATTCTAGTATATTTTTTAAGAGAAACAAATGGAACATTTGGGAAGTTCTTTGTAAATCTAAGGGGATCGCAAATTGTATGCAAAGTTTAATGGAGGTGAGCGCTGGTTGGATCAAGTTATGTTTCTAAGTCATGTTATGTTTGGGGGTGAAATTCAATGGACTTAATGAAAGGTGAAGATGTAGTTAATTAGGCAAGACCAATCAGTATAAACAGAGATACATAACTTTTTAGGGATTGGCTGGTTATTACCAAAGATTTATTTGGGACTTCTCCCTAATTGCGAAACCTGTGGTTTAATTGATCTAAAAGGAAATTGAAGTTTGAATGATTCGACTAACAAGAATAAAGTTCCCAAGAATTGAAAATTCATACTAATGTCAGTACCTGCATAGATACCATTTAACCGCTCTAAGTTTTGGTTTTCGCTCCTTGGAGAGAGGGTGCGACACTATAATCCTTCTCTATTGCTCTCTTGACCCCCAATGAGTTCAATAGAATCTCTACCTATGACACTGCCAAGGAAATATGAGATTGACTTGAGGTTATTCATGAGGAAACCAATCAAGTCAACAAATTTAAGATTAGCTTGCTTATCCAAAATTATGAGCTTTGCAAGATAAAACATGATGAATCTATATCTGAAATATTTACTAGATTCACTGACATTATTAATGGATTAAAATCTCTTGACAAAGTGTATACAAATGCAAAAATAGTTAGAAAGTTTCCCAAGTGCATGCCTAAGAGTTGGGAAGCCAAAGTGACAGACATCCAAGAGGCCAAGGATCTCACCACTCTCACCTTAGAGAAGCTGCTTGGGTTACTCATGACTCACGAGATGAACCTCAAGATAGATGATGAAGAAGAAAACAAGAAGAAAAAAGGATTAACTTTCAAGTCTTCCATCCCAGAGAAAGCATCTAAAGAAGAATCTTCAAGTGATGAGAATGAAGACATTGCCCTCATCACAAGAAAGTTCAAAAGGTTTCTAAGAAACAAGAAACGAGGAAGAAAATTCTTCAAGAGAGATGGGCACAAAGGTAAAACCAGCAACTTAAAAGGTGACACCAGCCACAAAAGGATGAGATCATTTGCTTTGAAAGCAAAAGGCCTGGCTATGTGAAGGCTGGCTGCCCCAACTCAAAAAACACAACGAAAAGGGATTTAAGAAAGCAATGTTGGCTGCATGAAGAGAAAGTGATGACAGCAACTCTGAAGATGAAAAAAAAGAGAATGAAGTTGCAAATCTATACCTCATGGCTAAAGAAGACAATGAGGTAACTGATGACTCGTTTTCTTTAAAAGAACTTCAACTTGCTTTTGAAGATATGCATGATGAGCTAAGAAAAATGGGTGCTAATAATGTCAATCTTAAGAAAATGGGTTTCACACTTTCAATTGAAGTAGAATCTTTAAAAAGAAGAAAAACAAATTTTGTCAAACCAGGTAACTACTATGAAAAATGAAAATATAACTTTAAAAAAAAGTAAAAGACCTTACTAAAATTGTTCATAAGTTTACACTTGAAAAAGAGAACCTTCACATACTTCTTGCCATGCAGAATTGTGTTTTTGACAAAGCTAGCATAGGTTACCAACCAAAGATAAAACAAAAAATTTTAAGTAATATTTTTGTTAAAGTTTCATCTAATCATTCCCATGCTACTTGTTTTTATTACTATGAACATAGACACATAGTCACACACTATCCACACGAAAAAATTCATGGTGCTATGACCAAAAGGTTTAAGGTTCCAAAAGGAACACACCCACGTGGAACTAACTCCAATTGACCCAATAAAATTTGGGTACCAAAAGTTAAAACTTGATTTTGCTTGCAGGTGTATCTCAAGTCCTCCTTCAAGGAAGAGATGTTGTATCTCTATAGTGCCTGTTCAAGACACATGATAGATGACAAGTCAGTGCTTACCTCTCTCAAGTCCAAATATAATGGATGTGTGACATTTGGAGACATTAGCTAGGGCAAAATCATAGGAATTAGTAGTATTGGTAAAACTCATTCCCCTTCTATTGAAAATATTTTGCTTGTTGATGGTTTGAAGCATAATCTTTTAAACATAAGTTAGCTTTGTGACAATGGC
This sequence comes from Heliamphora ciliata, assembly GCA_032360265.1. Taxonomy (NCBI): domain Eukaryota; kingdom Viridiplantae; phylum Streptophyta; class Magnoliopsida; order Ericales; family Sarraceniaceae; genus Heliamphora; species Heliamphora ciliata. The sequence goes on from JAUMHN010073403.1 coordinate 23,917, forward strand.
CACAAAGTTGTCTTTGGCCATTCTAAGTGTATCACTGAAAGTACAACCGACAACAAATTTATTTTTGAAGGTCATAGACATGAAAATGTTTACACTATCAATCTTAATAACCTGTCTAAAAATGACAAAATGTTTGGCTGCCTTGAGTGATAACTGTGACGCCCCGTCCTCTGGGCACGTCGAGACATACGTAACTATAAATAAGGGAGATATTCTAGCCGAATATTCATAATTACATATGATAATTACTACATCATTAACGGTTTAAAATTTGTTCAAAATACTTAACGATTACAGTCATCCAGAAAATTCAACAAAAGCTATAATATATCCGTGGAAACTGAACAAAAGATCAAAAAGAGAATAATCTACGTCTTCAAGCGGCACTGTTGGGGTTAATTGGCTCCTGCCACTCTCTTCGCTCCTCGAAGTCTTTTTCTACTGCGAACATACTCTCGGCAAACTGTTATTCTTCTTCACCTGTGGCACAAATGCCATGAGCCGAAGCCTAAAAGCAAATTTTTTAAATCGTCTAACAAACTCACAACAAATAAGGGCAAAGAGACAGACAATCTACCATTCTCAACAGGGCAAGCATATATAAGAACATTTGTGTGAGTGCGTGATACAGATGAATGCAATGCAGTTGCCCAACCTAATGTACCTCCAAAACAATATTATGAATTCCACGCTGGGAATTACAGAGTAGACTTGATAGGAATTTGATCACTGAACCTATCCTCGCCTCGTTGCGAAAGGTAAATGCTCGCCTTGGCTACATGCCTCAGCCGTTTTACTCAATGCCAACGGCATGGGGGCGGGCCAACCAGTTTTGTCCATCCTCATTCGGGCCAATCGATCCCACCTCAAGAACCAAGATGCTCGTTAGGCGCAAACCCAAAGTCTAATTAAAGCTAGTGACGAACCCATGGTGCCTAATTTCCCCTTTTTATAATAAAAACCTCCCATTTCATTTTCAAATATGGCAACCAGGGACGCCCTAGATCAAACCCACAGAAAGAACGATTTTCATATAACCCAACTGCCAATGAAAGATACAAAAGGGACTCCGATAACCCAAGATGCAATGTAAGAATGCTCATGATGTGCGATATGCTTCTCGTGTACAATTAATTTTAACATGACATGTAAGTATGGTATGGTACAATCTACGAAAGCATAGAGTACAAGCATGCGAAGCATAAACCATGACTTATGCGACATAGGATCGAACTATCGACATGGATTCATTTTATCAAAATTATCATTTTCATACACCAATTATTCACCAAGTTCATATAAAGTCCATAGATTCAAGTTTCAAAAAGTGACACACCATTCGTACACTTAGCCAAATTTAGGTAAATGTTTAGTTACCAACATTAAAGTTGCAATAGTGTTTTGAAGAACCTAGACATAGATTTAATTTCTAAACTTTGAACACCAATTAGATAAAATATTTTCTACAACTTTAATTTTTAACACTAAGGTCATATCCTAAGGCAACAAGGTCTTTTATTTTATTTTAGTGAAAATCGTTCAGCATTTTATAGAGAAAAACACAGAAATTGGGCCTCTATTGGCCACGGTTTTGGGGCATCCATTCAAGGGATATAGGTCTGATGTTTGGTGAGGTTTTCCTTTAATGTGTACCCTACAAGTTTCATGTTTTGGGCTATGGCATGTTGTTTGGAAAAAGTTAGTGATTTTGATCAATTTATAAAAATGGTTCAGTCAGCCTAAAAAGAGTTTGCAAAATGTGTTTTTAACAGAGAATGCTCAAAATCTTTGGGGTATCATCCAAGGGTATTTCGGATTGATGTTTGCTCAGTACCTAGTTTAATATGTCAGCTACATTTTTCAAGTTTACCACTTTTGGATTTGGCTTCTAAAAACTTAGGTTTTGGTCTCACAAAAATGTGTGACAGAAGGCTCTGTCAGTCAATAAATCTCAACGGTGACGTTGGAAAGGATTTTGACCTATCAAGACTTTATATTGCTGGCTCATTTTTTGGGGTCCGTAAGATAAATATGTTCTCTACAAGTTGTATGTTTTAACCCAAGCTCGGTTCTCACTCTAACTTATGGTTTTTGGGTCTACAACTCAGAGTGGTCAAAATCTGACACTCTTTGACAAAAATGGTATATCTGAAGTTCTACCCAACGAAATCACTTCAAACCAATTTTGTATGAAAGATAACTCAAACAGATAGTTCTGGACATAAAAATCATGTTTAGTTAATTTTTCTACAATCAGTTATAATGTTTTAAAGTTCGTGGCAGAAAGTAAGTAATCCCAGAAAATTAGGTTACTTAGGGTTTTGATAGCTTAGCTGATGTGGTGTCCATTCTTGATGTATTTTCTTTGCATGCATGTCATAAACTCACATAAACTAAAACTCCAGAACATATTTAAGCCATAAAACTCAAAAATATACATATGCAAGCACATTCAAAGCTTGTCCATACACAAATAGTCCATAAACTACTCCTACGACGCCTTTTTGATTATTTTTTATTTCTTTTTCTTATGGTTGATTAAAGAGATAGATTGAGGGTTATTCTATGAGAGAATATCATAAGGTTTTAAGGAATTTACTTACCTTATTTGATGCTCAAATGGTTAAAAAAGAGTGGGACTTAACTTTAGTGCTTACACCTTGAACCTTCCTAGCCTCTCCTTCCTTCCTTCTTTCTCCTTCTCTGCTTCTTCCCTTGAGAAGACTTAGAAAATTTTGGTGGTTCTCTCCCTCACACTTCTCAGCCGAAAATGAAGAATAGAAGGGGTGGTTTGGCTCTTATTTTTATAGCAAAAATGATAGTGGAAAATAATTATTGTGTTTAAGCTTTATTTTGAATTTTTTAAAATTTGATTGGGTGCATGGGGTGGCTATGCTCTATTTGAAAGATATATTTTCAGATCATGGCAGTAGAATTTTAGCTAGGACTGTTTGGGGAAGTACAAAAGCTGATTTTGCATTAATATGGGGTTTAAATTGTATTTTGGTACCATTTTATACAAGAAATGCATAAAATATTAATTTTATGTATCTTTTTGGTATCTAAACCTACTAAAAACTATGATATTAATGTATTTATAATTAATTTAGTTTTCCCTTGATTTATCACAATTTTGATAAATAAGTATAGGCTTTTAAGCTAAATTAAACTAGTTTGACAAGAATTGACTTTTTGACTTATTTATTGTGTAGAAATTTTAAATAAATATTTGTTTACTTTTGTCGACCTATATTATTATATTATTAAAAAGTATTAGGTCAAAATAATGCTTAATTAATACATCGTTTCTCATTTTTAAGCTTAAAAAGACAAAAGGTAGCTTTTGGGGCACATTTCCCTAGGTAGCCGGCCATGCAAGGGTAGTTTTGTTATTTTTGTTGTTATTTTGTCTTTTATTAATTGATTGTGTATAAATATCTGATTTTGGGTGTCCATGTGTCAAATTTTTAATTTTTAGAATTTTTTTTTGCTGTACTAGGGGCAAAATGGTTATTTTATTCTAATTATAAGAATTTTTTATTTTATATTTTATATTTTATGTTATTTACTTAATTTAAGCTATCCCGTAATTTTTCTGAGTATTACGGTTTTGCCTCTGAGTACTTGGTCTTTTTAGGGCTTCCGGGTCAAATTAGGGTTTTCGGGTTAATTAGGGTTTATTCTATTCATGCAGCGACCTAAGTTCTCATTGTCTATCCGTCACTAATACTAGGGGTTGGGCTAGATCGCTCTACGGGTAGTTACAGTCCGGCATGCTATAACTATGGTCCGGACTGGGTTATTACAATTTGGATGGTTATTACTAGGATTCGGACCGAAGTGTTACAATCTATCCCCCTTCAATAAATTTCATCCTCGAAATTTCATGTGAAAGATTGTGGATGGCTATTCGCACCTCTTTTCTTCGAAGTTGTTGTCCTTGTTTATTTGAGTCGTTCTTTATTGAGGATATGGATATGGTTGGGCTTATACGTCTATCACTTTGAGCTATTGTTGTTTTATCTTTCTAACATCTTAGATAGATAACTACACGATTCTCAAAGGTCACATCGAATATCCGTGGCGCAAGAGTTATATGACTAGTGCTATCCTAAAAGCCTTTGTCCTTCAAGAGTATCCTTTCTCAAGACAATGCAACAAGTTTAGCTAACGTATATCTTACAATTTGCGGATTCGGCCATACCTCCAATCATTAATGAACACTCTTTTTTCTCTTGTGAAGGCGAGCCTCTTGTCCATTGGTTCTCTTGTTGGTTGAGTTGTATCATCCTTCCTGAACTGCCCATTCCCTTTTGCTCAGCGATGTAGTTTCTACCCCCTGGTAGTGGGTATTCAAACTTTCTATGTCCGATATGATTACAATTAAAGCAGATTGTTGAGTTTGTCTCCTGTGGAGGGCGAACGCTCCACTTTTCGCTCTCTGGTTGGTCTAGTTGCACCACCTTTTTCAAACCATTTGTTCCTTGCTGCAACAAATTTGTTTGATCCTTGCAAATCTGTTCTGGTTGACAGTGGTTGTAGTTTAATCCTGTTCGTTGTGGGCACTCAGATCTTTTATGTCCAAGCGTTCGACACTTATAACAGATTTTTAATTTTGGTGTCCTTTTTCCTAGTTGTTCCCTTCGGTCACCTTGAGAGTAAGGTTCCGAGCGTGTGATCTTCTTGTTATTCCGTAGTGGTCCTCCCTGATTGTCTTCTCCAATTCTTGTCGGGCAGTGCATCATCTTATATTCTGGCTGGTTGCACCTATAACAAGCTCTTATTGTTGGTTGTTGTTGCTTTGTGGCCTTAATTCAAACCTCAGTTGTTCGGAAAAAATTCTTCTTCTCAGATACTGGGAAAATTTGTACTCTTAGGTCCAATAAGCAACATGATCCTTCTTGGGGTGCCTTCCTTTGCGATCGATCCAAGTTAGCTGTTAGATCTTGCAAAATTCGTGTTAGGCTCGGGACTTCCACTTCCTCTTCAGTTTCACCTACTTTTGCTGAACACCCATGGTTTTGTCTTTGTCCTGCCATCTTTAAAAAAAAAAAGAGAAAAGGAACGGGGTCACTGAACTGTTTGCTAAAGTTGGCTCAACGTATAAGGTGAAAGCATGACACTCAATCTGCTTATTAATATGAAAAGTCTTATTCAATAAGATTCTATCATTCTTCACCATAGCTAGTTAACACATGGCTACTATTTTGGGTTTTATATGAATTTCTATTATTGCATTTTGGGTATCACTTTATTGACTAGCATAGATCTATTCCAACCAACCAATTACTTTCTATTTCTACTTCGTATATTGATAATCTCGCAGTATTGTTTACACATAAAACCTCATATGGTTGTAAAAGCTAGCTCGGGAGCTGTTGTTGTAAGCGGGTTTGGACCTAAGATAAGAGTTTTCCTTCAATTTCCCTTATGCATACTCTTAACACACTTTTGATGGTTCAAAACTAGGTGTTTAGATTGCTCAGGCGAGATGTGGGTCTTGGTTAGGTATGGTAAAGGACTTATGTTGGTGTAAAGTCTCTTGGATATATTTTTTGCTTGTAGCTACCGAAGTGTCGTGAGGTTTAACCAATAGAAAGCGGGCGGCCTTAGTAAGGTAATTCATTATAACCCGAATGTTATCGTGTTCTTGACAAATCCTGGCAATAAAGTCTGTAATCAAATGCTTTCCAACCTTTCCAAGTGCTGTATCGTTTCTCTTAGCTTCCATCGTTTGTCCTTCGCATGATGGTATGTAGGGTTTGGATGTCTCATCCATTGACTGGATCATTTCTCTCCGGTTGTTAGTCACTCTAGGACAATTGAATTGTGATAAAAGGTATGTCTGAAGCAAATATCAAGTCATGTGATCCATTGTGGTTTGATGGTTAATTCCCCATCCGAGTCCCGATGCTCACGATTGTTGTCAAAATTTCCTCATTAAAGGTGGGGATGGAGGTATTCGGATACTAACATTTTAGGGGAAAGCTGACGTGGATACAGATACTTTTTCTTTATTTGCATGCTGAGGTTATCCTAAACTCGAGGTTGCTTCTTGTTTTTCACTGCTCTACTGTCAATATGAATCTTTTGCTTACCGAACTATTGGATTTGTGGGTCCCTAGAAAAGGTATAGTTAGTTGAATAAATTCTTACTTAACCATTCCAGCAGTCGGGGGTCTCGGTCTTCAAAACGTGGATGTCGACAGTACTTGAAGTCGTAATGTTGAGGAAAGATTACCCCGCGATCCGAAGAGGTGTTAAGAGGTTCTCGTGCATTGTCCTAATCTTTCATGAAAGAGTTAAAGCCTAATAACTTGATATCCAGGCGATCATCATTACCTACAGATCTACGAGGCAAGGTTTTGAGAGTTGACGAGCAGAAACATACGTGGGGTTTAATAAGGACATTCTCACGGAAAGTGATCATAAGGCGATGAACAGGTAAGCGCTTAGCTGAAAATTTTCAAATGGTGTGAGCACGAAATGCATTTGGGGTTAGAATATCTTAGGGTGGACTCCTAGATAGTTCAAGGATAGGTTGAATTAGGGTAAGGGGTCATAGTTTAAAGCAATCACTATTGACTCAGTTTGAGAGATCAATTGAAGCTTATGTGCATTGAAGAAAAGAGATCAGCACTTAATGAATATTACAGAAAGGAGGTTCTTGGGGTCAATCCGTACAATATCAGACCTTAGCAAAAGATACGTTTAAGCAACGGGTAGCCAAACTAGATATTTATCTTAAAGTTACGTCGACCTAATGTACTTCAATTCAAGCATCAAAGTCAACTTCCCAAGTTGGGATTTCAAGAGTTCACAAAATTACTTCAGTCGGACATAGTATTGAAGTCAGGAAAATAAATGGTGGTGAAGGATTACCTATGAAGGTTACTGGGTAGCATTATTGAGGTCCGGTGCTATTAGAAGCAAAGAATTTTAACTGAGTATATAAGTTGATACAAGGGTCTGGGAAGAGAAACTCGTAAGGGTGAAGTTACGGGGTTTTAACGGTGTTTCCTCAAAACTTAGGCTAGTCCTAGGGATTTATCATCTTAGGAGTTAGTTAACTTGTCGGTGGTTTGATCGTCTATCAGCTATCTTAAGAGAGTACTGAGATTTAGGGTTATTTTCCATTTAGATTCAGTGTTGACATTTAGTGTTGAAATCTGGTGGAATTTAGTTTGAGATTACAAGGTAGCTTATGAAGAATTTAACAAAGAACACTTACATTTTATTCAAACATATAACCATTACAAAGTTCTCCAAAAGTTCACCTAACACAAGCATAATATTCAACGAAGGAAAAATACAACACCTATCATGCTAAGGCCTAGACAAACAAATGCGGATAGAAGTAACGAATAACTGAGTCACATTCCCATGTCGCCTCGTAGATATCATAGCAGCACCACTGCACTTCCACGTGCCAAAGGTCTTCTGGCCCCATGCGAGTCCTGTTAATTATGGCAACTGGTATCTCCAGATATGTTTCCGAACTATCGATTGCTGGGTTGCGTGGGTTGAAGATTCCTCTCTGGTCTCTAGGTTTATGCGTCTGCATCCACCTTGCATCTATCCAATCCTCTAGTGGCCTTTTGAATCCCGGTGGCACCTTCAGACGGTAGGTGGTTTCATCACATCTCTCCAATACCCTTAGTGGACCCACGTACCTTCGAAAAGACTCGGGCTTTTTCACTTCCACCACTTTTCGGGGAATACTCTTGCATACACCCGTTCTCCGATACGATAATCCTTGCGGTAATCCTGGCGACTCTAGTAGATGAATGCTTCCGTTGCTTCATCATCATCTAGCTCTGGTGGAGGCGCCTCTAGTGGATTGTAAAAGAAGACGATGGCTCGCTCCTCGTTCTCGTCGTCGTCCTCAAGTCCCTCCTCTTCGTCTGCTCCGAAGTCCACCTCGTCCCCTACTACATCAGGTTCTCCATTTGCTCCTATTTCCTTGACCTCCTCTTCTCCTTGAGCTGTCCATTCATCCGAAAACATCCATGCTAACGAAAATACATCTGTCGGGTCTTGCTCTTTAGCAGGTTCTTCCTCGGGGTCTAAGTCCTCTGGTTTCGATGCTGTCCACGGTTCCCCAGCCGGTTCTATGTCGAATGCCATCCTAAGGGAAGAAAGATAGAGAAAATTCTAAGGTAAAGATTTTAAGTTGTTAAAATTATAGGTGATAAATTAATAGTACAGACATTCTACAGAGTTTTTACGCTACAGAACTCGTAATCTCCCATTTTCCAAGGCCTGAAGGTTCACTAAACTTAAGCTCCGATACCAACTGTGACGCCCCATCCTCCGAACACGTCGAGACATACATAACTATAAATAAGGGAGATATTCTAGCCAAACATTCATAATTACATATGATAATTACTACATCATTAACGGTAATTTGTTCAAAATACTTAACGATTACAGTCATCCAGAAAATTCAACAAAAGCTACAATATGTCCGTGGAAACTGAACAAAAGATCAAAAAGAGAATATTCTACATCTTCAAGCAGCACCGTTGGGGTCAACTGGCTCCTGCCACTCTCTTCGCTCCTCGAAGTATTTTTCTCCTGCGAACATACCATCAGCAAACTGTTCTTCTTCTTCACCTATGGCACGAATGCCATGAGCCGGAGCATAGAAGAAAATTTTTTAAACTGTCTAACAAACTCAGAATGAAATATCCTACAATAAATATCATATAATATCCAATCCAAATTTTAAGGGCAAAGAGACAGACAATCTACCATTCTCAACAGGGCAAGCATATATAAGAACATTTGTGCGAGTGCGTGATGCAGATGAATGCAATGCAGTTGCCCAACCCAACGTACTTCCAGAATAATATCATGAATTCCACGTCGGGAATTACATAGTAGACTTGATGGGAAATTAATCACCAAACCTATCATCGCCTCGTTGCGAAAGCTAAACACTCACCTTAACTACATGCCTCAACCATTTTACTCAATGGCAATAGCGTGGGAGCGGGCCAACCTATTTTATCCATCCTTATCTGGGCCAATCAATCCCACATTAAGGACCAAGATGCTCGTTAGGCATCAACCCAAAGTCTAATTAAAGCTAGTGGCGAACCTATGGTGCCTAATTTCCCCTTTTTATAATAAAAACCTCCCATTTTATTTTCAAATATGGCAACAAGGGACGCCCTACGTCAAAACCACAGAAAGAACGATTTTCATATAACCCAACTCCCAAGGAAAGATACGAAAGGGACTCTGATAACCCAAGATGCATTGTAAGAATGCTCATGATGTGCGATATGCTTGTCGTGTACAATTAATTTTAACATGACATGTAAGTATGGTATGGTACAATCTACGAAAGCATAGAGTACGAGCATGCGAAGCATAAATCATGACTTATGCGACATGGGATTGAACTATCGACATGGGTTCATTTTATCAAAATTATCATTTCTATACACCAATTATTCACCAAGTTCATATAAAGTCCATAGATTCAAGTTTCACAAAGTGACACACCATTTGAACACTTAGCCAAATTTAGGTAAATGTTTAGTTGCCAACTTTAAAGTTGTGACAATGTTTTGAAGTACCTAGATGTTGATTTAATTTTTGAAATTTCAACACCAATTAGATAAAAATATTTTCTACAACTTTAATGTCTAACACTAAGGTCAGATCCTAAGGCAACAAGGTCATTTATTTTATTTTAGTAAAAACTGTTCAGCATTTTATAGAGAAAAACACAAAAATTGGGCCTCTGTTGGCCACAGTTTTGGGGCATCAATTCAAGATCTATAGGTATGATTTTTTGTGAGATTTTAGTTTAAGGTGTTCCCTACAAGTTTCATGTTTTGTGCTATGGAAAGTTACTTGGAAAACATTAGTGATTTTGACCAATTTTATTTTAAGGGTTGGGCTAGATCGCTCTACGGGTAGTTACAGTCCGGGCTGTTATAACTAGGGTCCGGACCGGGTTATTACAATCTGGATGGTTACTACTAGGGTCCGGATCGGAGTGTTACAGTAGCAGTTGGCTATGGCATAGAAGGCTTGGACATACTCATATAAATTTGATTTCAAAACATTTGAAAAAGAAATTGGTGGTTGGTTTGACTCAACTCAAGTTTGAAAAAGATAAAATTTGTAATGTGTGTCAACTAGATAAACAAGTTAGAAATTCTTTTCAATAAAAAATGGTGATTTCAACTTCTACCCCATTACAACTGTTGCACATGGACAGGTTTTGTCCAACAAAGACTCTTGGCCTAGGATGCAAGAGATTTGCATTTGTTGTGGTTGATGATTTTTTGAGATACACTTAGGTGTTATTCCTAGCTCATAAGGATGAAACCTTTGTTGCATTTTCAAAACTATCTCGGAGGATTCAAAATGAAAAAGATTTTCAAATCACAAGTATCAGAAGTGATCATGGTAAAAAATTTAAAAACAAAAATTTTGAAAAGTTTTATGATGAAAGTGGTATAAACCATAACTTCTCTGCTCCTAGGACCCTCAACAAAATGGTGTTGTTGAGAGGGAGAATAGGACCCTTAAAGAAATGGCTAGAACCATACTATGTGAAAACAACCTACTAAGATACTTTTAAATCGAGACTGTTAACATAGCTTGTTATATTGTGAACAGAGCCATGATTCGAGCTTCACTTACGAAAACTCTATATGAGCTATGGAATGGAAGAAAGCCCAACATCAGTTACTTTCATGCTTTTAGATACAAATGTTTTGTTTTAAATAACAATAAAGAACTTTTGGGCAAGTTCGATGCAAAGTTTGATGAGGGTATTTTCTTAAGATATTCTATATCTAGTAAAACCTATAGGTCTTTAACAAAAGGACCCTGGTTGTTGAAGAGCCTATACATGTTGTGTTTGATGAATCTGACCTCGATTCTTCCAAGGAACTTTGTGAAGATAATCTTACAGACATTGAAAAAGGAGTTGAAGATATCTTCATCAAAGATCAAGAAGAGCCAAATCAAGAGGATCACACCAATGAGCATCAAATTGCATGACAACATGCAGTAGATCCTTCAAATTAAGGAAATTTAGATCTTTTAAAGGAATTGAGGTATGCTCATGGTCACCTAAAAGATTTGATCATTGGTGACCCAACTTTTGGTATAAAGGCATGTCCTCTCTACATAATGTTTGTGGTAATTTAGCATTTCTTTCCCAAACTGAACCAAACATTTTAAGTGAGCTGAAAATGATAATTTTTGGATCTTGCTTATGTAAGAAGTCCTAAACCAATTTTAAAAAAATAAAGTTTGAACTTTAGTTCTAAGACTTAAGGATCACTCTATTATTAGTACAAAATGGGATTTTAAAAACAAAATGGATGAGAATGAAGTAATTCTTAAGAATAAAGCTCGATTGGTAGCCCAAGGTATCAATTTTGATGAAACTTTTACATATGTGGTTAGGCTTAAAGTCATTAGGATGTTGCTTGCTTTTGCATGCTTTAAAAACTTCAAACATTATCAAATGGATGTCAAAAGTGTCTTTCTAAATTGTTTTATTTTTGAGAAAGTCTTTGTAAAACAATCTCCTAGCTTTGAAAACCCAAACTTCCCAAATCATATTTTCAAACTCAACAAGGCTCTTTATGGTTTGAAACACGCACCACGAGCTTGGTATGAAAGGCTAAGCAAATTCTAGATTAAAAATGAATTTTCAAGGGGCAAAATTGGTACAACTATTTTTATCAAGCCTAAGGAAAAAGATATATTAGTTGTGCAAATCTATGTAGATAGCATTATCTTTGGCTCAACTAATGATAACCTTTGCAAGGACTTCGCTAAGTTTATACAGGGTGAATTTGAAATGAGCATGATGGGTGAGCTCAACTATTTTCTTAGACTTCAAATCAAACAAACTCAAGAAGAAATTTTCATTAATCAGTCCAAGTACACCAAGGACTTGTTGAAGAGATTTGATATGCTCAATGCAAAATCCATGGGAACTCCCATGTGCCCTCCAACAAAGTTGGACAAAGATGAAAATGGTAAGGCAGTAGAAGAAAAGAGATATCGAGGTATGATTGGTTCTCTACTGTACTTAACTACTAATATGCTAGATATTATGTTCAGTGTATGCATGTGTGCTAGATTTCAAGTTAGTCCTAAGAAATCTCATATAACTATTGTTAAGCACATCTTTAGATACCTTTTAGGTACACAAAATCTAGAATTATTCTATCTTAGAGGGATAGCCTTTGAATTATTTAGCTATACTGATGCAAACTTTGCCGAATATAAGATAGATAAAAAAAAGTAGTAGTGGAACATGTCAATTCCTAGGACACTCACTTATATGCTAGTTTAGTAAGAAACTGAACTAAGTAGCTTCATCTATAGCTGAGGCTGACTACATTGCAGCTTATAGTTGTTTTGCAAAAATTCTTTAGATGAAACAATAACTAGAGGACTATTGTATATGATTAGATCACATTCCCATTAAGTGTGACAACACTAGTACCATTAATATATCTAAGAACCCAATTCAACACTCTAAAACAAAGCACATAAAAATTAGACATCATTTTATAAGAGATCAGGCTCAAAAAGGAAATATAGAACTTAAATTTGAAGGCACAGACCACTAACTTGATGATACCTTCACCAAATCTGTAAATGAAGAAAGATTTTATTATATTAGAAGAGAACTTGGTATGTTATGTGCTCCAAATTGATGTTTATATGACATACTAACCATGACTTTTTTATACTTTTCATACTATGCTTTGCTATATGAAAGGTGTCGACACATGTGTGACACAAACGCTATATAGTATCGACATAATTTGTGAAAAGTGTCGACCCCAGCTATATAGTGTCGACACAATATGTTATCCTGCTTTCTGTGCGAAAGGTGTCAACTCACTTTTCAAAAGTGTCAACACAACGAGCCGAAAGTGTCAATCCTATGCTAAAGCAGTGTCGACACAAAAACCATTTTTAAACACCCTCTGAGACACATGAAATGTGTCGACACTTTCAAGGAAAATGTCGACACATTTTATAGAGTATAAATAGGCAATTTTATCCCTTCTTGATTTTGTGCTCATAACGGTTCATTTTCTCAAAAGACTCTTCCTCTCTCTCTCTCTCTCTCTCTTTCATCCTCCCTATTATGCGACACAAACCCTAAGGTCGACAACCTTCATGCCACCGAGAACCGTGGGCAAGGGGAGCAAGCGAAAGGATGCCGACGAAGGCTCTAATTCCAAGATGAACAAGAACAAGAAGACGACGACACTCAACCAAGAGATGGGATTTGACGCCCCATTGAAGTTCCAATCCACAGCTATCAAAAATCTCTATCATCTTCACTTCGCCAATTGCAAAATCCTACCTGGTAAGTCTATTAATTTCTCATTTTTCAATTCTGCGGACATGAAGTTTGCCCAATGGTTTGAGACCCATGGGTAGACAAACTTGCTGCAAACTCAAGAGTCACACTACCGCACTCTTATGAAGCTGTTCTATGCCCACATGAAAATCTTTGACCCTCTCACCGACACAAAAATCATTTCATGGGTGAACAATGTTAAAATTTCCTTCAATTTCAAAACCCTGAACTCCATTCTAAGTCTCCCAAATAGTGGCCGTCGGGCCCCCTGCCATAAGAAAAACAGGACCATTAAAAACTTTTCTTTTCATGAGACTGTAAGATAAAAATTTAAAATTGAACTTGTTATCACCACCAAACCCCTCGAGGCCAACTCTCTAAATCCATAGATGAGGCTTTTACATCATTTTGTGAACCTAGTCTTCTTACCCCAGTTTGGGAAATTCGGATATGTGACATTCATGCACATCTTCATCATGTGGTGCATCTTAGAAGACTACAAACTCGATCTCGGTTATCTTTTTATTTTTGACATGCTACAATCTCACTCCAAATCTAATACCTCTCTCCCCCATGGAATGTATGTTACTAAGGTGTTCAAACACTTTGGTTTAGATTTGACAAAATAGAAAGGCATCCCTTTCTCGAACCACTCCTTGTATAACAAAACAACATTGAAACATATGCACATCGTAGAAGTAAATAGAGTCTGGAGAAAGAACGAAGGTTTCACCTCTCCCTCCTCTGCAACTCCCTCAACAAACCAGAACTCTCTTCCACCTCCTCTCAGGTCTCCTATTTCCCCCATTCCATTTGATCCATCTTATAGACTTGATCCACCTTTTTTTCTATCTCATTATGTGCCTCCTTCTCCTCCTAGATTTGACCCCTCTTCATGTGCACCATCCTTCTCTGCTCCACCTCCCCCTCCTTCTCATGTTACCTCTTCATCCTCTTAGTATGTTGCACCCTCATCTCATCAGTTAGCTGACCTCACCTCCCTTATTCAAGGCATGCATTCCTTCCTTTCCACCTCTTTGGCATCCATTCATAAGAAGGTTGATGCTGAGATATTTGACCTTAGTGCCAGAGTTGATATAATTGTTGAGGGTTTGGTTAAACTCAACAGCAAATCAAAAGGTCTTGGAAAGGAAGTAAGGTAAGCCTGTAAGGCAGGCCACATTCTGAGTTAAAACATGACCTCTAGCATTGACAAAATTATCTCGACCAACATTAAGATCCCCTAATAGGTGAGGAAAAAGTACGATGAAGGTGTTGTGATAGCAGTCTAAGAAAACCGCAAGAAGATCAAAGAGCACCTTACCTAGCTGAAAGAAGCATGGATGAAACAGTTCAAACCCAAGGAAACAAAGACAAAGAAGGAAGCAATGTTGCGATGAGAAGCCGACTTGGCCCTCCAGGCCACTTTTGTAGCCCTTGAGAACAAACAAAAAGAGTTAGAAAGGTTATTGGCAGCGAAGGAACGAGTTGCGAAAATGAAGAAAATTCAAGAGGATAAGAAGCTGAAGAAGAAACAATTCGATGATCTCTGAAGCCTCATCATTTGAAGATGAGAAAAGGGGAGAAAATAAAAGAAAATAGAGTGAAGTGAGGAAGTGAAGTTTTTGAAGAGGAAGTGAAGTTTTTTAAGAACTCTTTTTGAAGAAGAAGTTGTAATATATAGTGTTTTGAAATACATTTTATGTGAATGTTTGTATGTTTGTGGTTGTTTCTTGAAAAACATTTCATGTTGAATCTGTTGTATGGATTACAGTTTATGGCTATGAATGGTTTTTATCTCATAACTGTTGTATGATGATTGCTCAATTGTATGGATATCATTTCATTTGTTACAAACTGTTGATGTTGATTATTCCAAATTGTTGAGTATCATGTGCTGTTGAATGCCATTTTGATTCAATTTATATCTTGTTAAAGGCATAATGATAAGGGGAGTACTCTTGTCAAAAAATCTTCTCAAATATTTTCTAGAAAATATTGTCATCATAAAAAAAGGGGGAGATTGTTAGCCCAAGGGCATTTTAATTGATTTTGATGATTTTATTAATTTGTAATTTCTAAATTAAATGATTTAAAAATAATATATTTCCATGTTTTTCAAAAAGGTAGTGTCAACACTACATGCAAAATGAGTCGACATCTTATACCATGTGTGCTAACACATTGAGATAAATGGGTTGACACTTTATGTTCTTGAACATAACGTTTAGTATCGGTACCAATTGGCTTTGGGTCGACACCTACAGGCAAAGCACACTTGAAGAACTCGAGTCTATCAACACCATTATGGTTTAGGGTCAACACCTTTAATAGTTTTGCTTTAATACATTTCAGGAGAACAGATTGTGTCGACACTAATAACTGATTGCGTCGACACCTCTTGTATTGGACCGGGATCCAAGTTAAGTTGAGACCAGTTACAACCTAAGTCAACACCAAGTCAAGGCCATAAGAGCATGATGAGTCGACACCAATGCACGCATGAGTCAGCACTCCAGCACCTCGACAGAAATCAACTTGTGTCGACACCAGTGCTCACATGAGTCGACACGAAGTGATCCTCCGGACTCCGAGTTCAAGTGCCGACACCAAAATCAAAATGAGTTGACACCTAGACACCATCCGGGAAACTTGAAGTGTGTCGACACCAAGACTTCAAGTCATTCGCCGGATACTAACCCATATGTGTCGACACCAACAAGCAGATGAGTTGACACAAAGGCGCCCTTCGAAAATACGGAGTTTGGGTTGACACCAACGATAATAAAGACCGACACCAAAATTTCAGTAGCCAAAGTCGGACTGACTGGGTCGACACTAAAGATGATCAGTGTCGACACCGATTTTCTAGTAGCCAAAGTCCAACCAGCTGGGTCGACACAAAAGCAAGAAGTGTTGACACCGAAATTTCAGTAGCCAAAGTTGCTTGGCTAAGTCGACACCAAAGACGATCAGTATCGACACCAAATTTCTTATAGCTAAAGTCTCTCATCTAAGTCGACGCCAACGAAGACATGAGTCGACACTTGTGCAAATAATAAAGTCTTCAGTCGACACCAACTCTAATATGAGTTGACACTAAGGTTCCAGCTGAAAAACTAAATTGATGAAAGGGTCGACACCATATGTATCATGAGTCGACACTTTAGTATAAGTGAAGAAAATCTAAAAGTTTGGTCGACACCAACAAAGCAATGAGTCGACACTTTTGTTCGAGAACCAAGGCCAAGACTAACTTGTGTCGACACCAAGGAGCTTTGTGTCGACACTTGCGACGGATTTCAAAAATAGCGCCTAGTTCAAAAGGTAACTTTTCAGAGTATTAATTGCCTCTACCAACCACCAACGGTCATTTACTTCAATGGGCTATAAAAGGAATAAATTTCAGAGCTTCAAACTTTTGGATTACTGTTCAATTGAATGCATTAAAAATCAACATTCTTGTCTTAGAGCATTAACAACTTATTTACTTCTCCAGTCTAAAATTCTCTCACTCCCATGCACATTTATTATCAAATCATTGTAAGGAATGATTGTGTATAATTTTTGATTCAATATCATTTATTGTAAAGGGTGGGTCACCCGTGTAATCTTTTAAAAGAGCGAGCTAACTTCTTAAAAAAGAGCTAAAGAGAGTTTAGAAAAGCATGAAGTGTTTGTAGAAACTTTTTCAAGCTGTAAAGGATTTTTAATGCGCCTGTGAAACATTCAATTATAGTGCAAATTCTCAAAGGAAGTCTTAAAGAGTGGATGTAGGTTTGAAAAAAACTAAACCACTATAAATTTTGGTGTCTTATTCAATTTCTCTTTCTTAACTCTTTAATTTCACTGTTGCTATTTTACGACTATATTTGATTTGTGAAATTAAAAGGTTTTGCAAAAGGTTTTTAAAATTGTTAATATTATTTTAAAATCCAATTCGCCCCTCTCTTGGGTTGCCTAGGACAAACATTTAATAAGTGAAGATTTAACACTGGTGGTGATGATGTGTGTGTGTGTGTATTCGAATTTTATTTTTTTAATGTACTTTCTAAATTCAATTAGTAACATGAGTACGATTTTGCACAATCAACTCCATTTAAGTTTTGAATTTTTTATAATTATAGTAGTATTAATATTAAATATTTTAAATTATATATGTTCATTTTTTAGGGGCTTTTCAGCCAGAATCCCATAAATAGACCAGCAACCAACATTAGGCCCATAAGTAAATATTTTAACATGCAAGGTCCAACCGCTTTAAAAAAGTCGTGTTCTCCCGAAAATGCCCCTAACCACGTTCTGCATGTTAAGCTTACACAATCCATCACGGTTCTATTCCCTCTTATTTCGTATTCGAAGCAAAAAATGCACTCAACTCCACTCATTTGCAATTCAAAAAAACAGAATCTGATTCGTCGTAAGCTAAGGTTTCTATTCAAACATCAAATTGACTCAATCAAATTGCATCATTAAGGTTAGGTTTTCTACTGATTCTTCAGTTTACATATTTCATTTTTCTTCACTTTTTCAATAAGAACGAATTTATTTGTCATTTGCTCACTTTTTCAATGAGAACGAATTTATCTGCGATTTCTTCTTCATTTCTTCATAAATTTTCATTCAATTAAGTCGTGAACACGTATTCAATTAAAAACGCGATGATAGTTAATCGTTTCTCCTGATTTCGTAGTTTCAATATTTCAATTTTGTACACTTTTACAATGAGAACGAATTTATCTGTGATTTCGTCTTCATTTCATCATAACTTTTCATCGATTCAAATGATAAACATGTATTTAATGAAAATCGCGATGATAATTAATCCTTTCTACTAGTTCCTCACTATACTTAACCACTAAAACAATTTATTCTTCAAAACAAATAGCAATTATTTGATTTCTTATTCAATCATATCAATTTTATACATACTTTTCAACAAAAACGTGTAAAGTGTTGTGGTTGAACAGATAAATTTATCTGTGCATTTGAAAGCACGTTTAAAGTGCACAAATAAATTTATCAATTTTGTTTAAAGAACGTGTAAAGTATTGTTACAGAACAGATAAATTTATCTATGCATTTGAAAGCACATTTAAAGTGCACAAATAAATTTATCTGTATCGTTAACAGTATGTAAAAAGTGAACAGATAAATTTATCTACAGGGTTAAAAGCAAGTTGAAAGGGTACAGTTAAATTTATCTGTATAGTTGAAAAAATGTACAAAGAGCACAGATAAATTTATCTATCTTATTTAAAAATGTGTAAAGTAATGTGGCTGAACAGATAAATTTATCTATCTTATTTAAAAAATGTGTAAAGTGTTATGACTTTGAACAGATATTTATCTGTCTTATTTAAAAAACGTGTAAACTAGTGTGGCTGAACAAATAAATTTATCTGTCACATTTAAAAAACGTGCAAAGTGTTGTGGCTTGAATAGATAAATTTATCTGCTTTATTTAAAAAAAACGTGTAAAGTGTTGTGGCTGAATAGATAGAGTTATCTGTGCATTTAAAAGCATATTTTAAATACACAGATAAATTTATCTGTATTGTTAACGGCATGTAAATAGTCCATAGATAAATTTATCTATCTTATTTAAAAAATGTGTAAAGTGTTGTGACTGAACAGATAAATTTATCTGTACATTTGAAAACGCATTTAAATAGTACAAATAAATTTATCTGTATTGTGAACTGCATGTAAAAAATCTACAGATAAATTTATCCGTCTTATTTAAAAAACGTGTAACGTGTTGTGGCTGAACAAATAAATTTATCTGTGCATTTAAAAGCACATTTAAAGTGCACAAATAAATTTATCTGTTTCATGTTTCGTTTAGACAAAAATATAGTA
Source organism: Heliamphora ciliata (assembly GCA_032360265.1). Taxonomy (NCBI): domain Eukaryota; kingdom Viridiplantae; phylum Streptophyta; class Magnoliopsida; order Ericales; family Sarraceniaceae; genus Heliamphora; species Heliamphora ciliata. The sequence goes on from JAUMHN010073403.1 coordinate 43,148, forward strand.
TTTGTTTTCTTCAATTGAAACATAAATTTATATACTGCAGCAATGGAGAAAATACGAGCAAAGAGGATCCTTGAAGACACGCTAAAGAAAGAGAATCCTATAAAAGTAAATATTCAAAAGGTATCTCCAAAAAAGGAAGAATATAATCCGTGCCTCAAAGAGAACTACGCTCCACAATACCGCTCTAACATTCTTGCTGCTGTAAAACTGCTAAAGAATGTCAATTTCACTGACCAGCAAATAACAAAACTCAAGATAATACCTTTTTGGACTTTAATTGAAGCTATTGTTACCAAAAAGGTTCAAGAGCAAGATGTAAAGAAATTTGATGACGATGTTGTTTTCGGGACAAAAGTCAGTTTAAATTGGGCCAAAGAACGTTGAGCTTACAGATAAAGATATTTATTTAATATTTGGAATCAAATCTGGGCAAACAATAATGAATCAGTCAAGACATACCACAAAGCCCCAGAGTAAGTTTGCCATACCCCCTCTCTAGGGCCAAAACTTAATGTGATATAAACATAGACAAAGAATAATTGTATCAGTCAAACTGTAATTATCTATTCATAAAATCAAAAGAAGCTGTACATATCATGGATACGTTTTTCCATACATTCAAACTGGAATATATATTTAACAAAAACTTCGCATTTCAGGTTATGATTATTAAAGATTTAAGCAAAAAGACAATTGACTGCGAGCCTGAGTCATTGACCCAACAACTGTAGTGGACCAACTCTAGCTATCCCTGCTATCTGCAACTACAAAGGTTACAGGAATGTGCATTTAATTTTATAATGAACAAGATAGAAAATAATTATTCTACTTAGAAAAAATTAAAACGTCATGCTTTCCAGGAGAAAAGTAAGATATTACATTCACTTATCACAAAAATTTCATAAATAGCCTTATCAGTTTTCTAAGATCTCACAATCTTTACAAAAATATCGTTTAGGCTCAACAGCCACAAGTCAATTCACTGTTCCATATTCAAAGATAAAATTTTGGGAATAACCGCCACAATTCAAAATAATCGTGTTTCATTCGCAACATATACCCAACAGTGACCAAGTAGTCATCCACCTCACGACCGGGAGTTCCGACAGTACCGTAACCTCAATTCTCAATGCACGGATAGCAACGTGATAGAATGAGGGCCACTCTCCACCAAGCAAGAGTGGTATGTGCTATCCGAGACTTAGCCCGCAAAGCTTTTAAGGCAAAAACCCCTGCTCAATGGGAAACCTCTCCCATAGGGAGAACCAGCACCCATAATTGGGCAACCTCCCCTAATGGGATATAAAGTGTGAGACCCTGACCCATTTTATTTTAGAAATGATTGAGCATTGATAGAGTAAGAATTAAAACTTGAGCTTGGGAATATTTTGAACTTGGATACCCATAAAAGATATGTTAGAAGAAGAATATTTTGAACTTGGATACCTGGAACTCATCCTCCACAATCTGCAGTGTGTCAAGGATCTGTGTCACCAACTCCAGCCACTCTGTCGCCATAATAGGATCAAGATCTCCGGCAAAGGTAGGCGGATCCATGCATCTAAACTCCCGCATCGCCACAGTAGCCCTCGCCTCATGCACCCTCTCCCTAACAGCCTCACCACTAGAGGTCTCAACCAGCTGGCCGATGGAACCCACCAGCGCACGCAACAACTCTACCATGTCAACAGGTCCTTGGGAAGCATTAGCATCCCCAGCATCAGGGAGAGGAACATCCCCTTGGCCAACAGCACGGCCATGGCCTCGACCACAGCCTCGTCTATAAGAAAAAAAACATCATATAAGATGCAGCACATAACAGGAACATATATGCTTAACCACATAAGCATGCTAACACATAGCCACATAAGCTCATGCTAGACAACCACACATACTGAGGAGAACCAACAAGAATGACACGTCAATCTGGATAACCTACTCAGATTTCCTGCTAGAAATCACGTCGGCTAAACGTGTTTCTAACTTGGCTCCCAAGTTTGTTAGTCCACACGCCCAAAGGCAAGACTATCAATCCCACAGTTCAACCCTCATACTCACATATACACGTCCTTCACATATGACCCGCATGTTATCACGTCCAAGTTATCAAACATCTAAACACATATAGTCAAGCATACGCAATCAACCTCACACGGTGATGCAACCTCTTCCCACGGCTCATAGGTATTCGAACCCAGAGCTCTGATACCAAGTTGTCACACCCCAAACTCTGGGCCACGTGAAACACCCATAAACAACTAAACATGATACCCAACTGAGAATACACTCTCATAATCAACCCTATATGCATTGTATATAAGCGCCAAACGGCATACATTACAAGGCTCCAACGCCGAGAAAACATGTTATAGCATACATGTAAAAGCTAAATAAAAGGAAGACTACACTCTTCCACCTCCTTCGGCACCTCCAAATCAACCAGCGTGATCGGTACCTGAAGAAAAACAAATCCCACACCGTGTGCCAAGGCTCAGCTGAAACTAGACAAGCGTACAGTATAAACAAAACACGCTAGGAAAAATGAAATGCAGGTTTTGACTCTCTTTCAAGCCTTGAAAACGGTTTTCACATGCAAACGGGAAAGCGAGGATACAAACCATGTTTTTGACTCACTCACAGGAGCCTGAAAATAGTTGGAAAAGAGTTTTTAGATCGCGATTCACACGACTCTTAAAATAGTTTGAAAACTGGTCTATCCGTCCCAAAATGCTGTACATGCAACCCATGACATATGAAATCGGCCCTCACACGCCGTAACCACAGCCCTAATGCTGAGATATAGACTCGTACATAAACATACATTCCCGAGATAAAATCGTATATTATGGGATGAAACCATAGGCCAACCATGGGGAAAAACCGTACACCGCGGGATAAGACCGCACACCACAAGATAAAATCATAAACCAGACCACGGGATAAAACGGCATACTATACCGTGAGCCACGGGATAGAACCGCCGACTACGGATTATACCACGGGATAAAATCGCATGCCACGGGATAAGACCGCATACCACGGGATAACACCGTAAATTACAGGATAAAACTAAAATTACGAGACAACACCGAACATTCCTATGCATAACCTAATCAGGATTTAAATGCATATAACATACCACATACACCACGTGCATGTGCCCCACAAATCCATCACATCCATGCCTAATAAAACTCTGAGTTCTACAGCATGCAACCACGATACACATAAGATATCATGCCATGTAATCCATACATGAAGAAACAGTTATAAACGCATATAGCCATATAACCCAACTAGACATCACATGCCACACACCCGTCATTCGATACCCAAACGACCCATCCACAAATCGGAACCCGTCCACTCACAGGAACAACTAACACCTAATCCGGAGATCAACACCTGAAACCTCCCACAGACCGATTCTCACCAAAACCCCACCTAAAACCAAACCACGTACCCACACGTCGTGCACATAACCAGCACTCACACAACCGTGCCACAAACCTTAAACTAACAATGCACGTCACACCCGAAGACGGCAACACAAAAACACCCGGGCCACCACACGACCAACCAAACCAAGGAACAACTAACTCCCCTCTCCATGATTTCAATCAATGGAACCCCATAATTCCATTGACTAAGAATCACTAGAGGAAGGCCAATCACCAACACGACACCCAAAGGAAATCCACAGGTATTTGAATCGATCAATTCCCATAAATCAATCAATTGAATACCATATGACACCAATCGAAAATCAAGGAACCAAGCCAAAACCACCAAAACACGGCCCAGAGGTTCAGTCGACCGAACCCCACCTCCAGTGGACCGAACACTCTGCTAGAAACCACCAAAACATCCGGTCCAGTCGACCGAATCCTCGATCCAGTCGACCGAACCCATGACCTAATGTTCAGTCGATCGAACCACGGCGGAAACTATTTCTAAGCTACGGGTTTCTGCATCCAAACCCCGATTCGAAGCCTCTAAATTCCAATCCAACAACCGTGAACACCGACACGTCTAGGCTTAACACCAAGACCTCAAAAGAAACTCCCGGCACCCGATTTCATCCACCAAAATTGACAAAAACCCGATCTTTAACCCAAAAATCTAACTTTACAGAAGATCAAATCTACAACAATCTAACCGGTAGAAAGACACCCAATCACCCATAGCACCCTTATACAACATACAGGTCTAGAATCCTATCTCGATGAGTTAAAACTCGACGCCTCGATCCACGTGCAAAATTGAGCTTTGTCGGAATCAAATTCTGACCGGATGGTTGCGTAGCCCACGACACCAAAAGCAAGAATCCGCTATTGGATCGCTAAAAATCGAGCCCCGGGCCCCCGAGAACTTAGAGAGAAGGCAAAGAGAAAATGGAAAACTTACTGGAGAAGTTTTGAAAAATATCTTTTGAAAATATCTAACTCCAGATATTTATAGGTCTCTAAAATATCTTTTTTTTTATTTTTTGAGAATCGCGTCACAATGGCCCACGTCCTCGGGAACCTACCCCGCATGCATATCTAAGCCCGATCATGCATCAAAAGCAATAAAAACATGCTCGAATGAAAACACGTAACGTGCGTCCGGAAACGCCGAAAAAGAAAACGGGTCAGGGTCTCACAATATGAGCATTATTTGAGGAGATTTGGCATAACTACACAGCATGAAATGTGTGCTTGCATGGGTTTGCGGTTGAATTATTTTGCGTGTGTTATGTGTTTATATGAGCATAGGGTTGAGTCTTGGGGTGATGTGGCGTGTCAATTGGCGTTCGATCAACTACTTTGGGGTTCGAAATAGAAAAGTGTTTGGCCAACGCTCTTACTATGAGAAATCTGAATTAGTTAGCCGGATTGTCGCATTACTCTAAGGCTTTTCCTCAGTATGTGAATTTGTGTTAGTGTGATGTGACTAGGTGGCGGGTAGTGTGTAGCTTGGCTTTAGAAGGTTAAGTTGAGTTTAACCTAGTTGAGAGCTACGATATCCTTGTTATAAGATTTATGCCCGTGCAAACTAGACAAGTTAAGTCCAGATGGTGATGTGGGTTTGAGAAAATGATTTGGTGATCAATGATTGTGGTGGGTGTTAGCTCGTGAGATGAGCACTGATTGCTTAGAGTGTGTTGTATTCATTTGAGTTGGGGTGACTGTAGTAGTTGTCCGCTAGGTGTCGTGCTTTCGGTAGTCTGATGAATGAGTGTAGTGGGTTGTGTGAAACTTTTTGGAGGGTATTTGTTGTGGTTGGATGCGAGAAGTGGTTTTGGGCGCGTGGTGGATTATATACGTCATGAGCTGTGTACCCCGAGATTGGATAGGGACGGGAACATAATAGATGGGAGCATAGTGGACGGAAGTGTAATAATCTCCAGCCTGAGATGTGTTAGAAAGTTAAAGTTTAGATTGTATTTGGGATGCTCCTTGTCCTATGGAGTGTTGTTGGTAGCCATAGTAGTGCCAGAGAATTTTAAAAGTTTGTGGATGACTGGTGATTTTCTTTAAGGTGTGTTGCTAAGTTACATTCTGTGATGGAAGTTGAAAGTTGTACGATGTGAGTATATGGATCGGAGATGTTGTCAACAGATAGATTCTCGAGTAATGTACACGTAAGTACAGAGAGATGTGTATTGGTGAATGATGATTCGAGTTTGCTCAGAAAGTTTAATGGAGAAAGGTTTTGTGGCAAAGGTTGTCGTTCTCAAGATTAAGAGAATTTGTGGGATACAGGGTGTATGGCAAGAATCAGAGTGTGAGCATATAAGATTTATAGGGCATGTGGTAGATATTGTCGTTGTGACCGACTCGGTCGTTCTAAGATGATGTGTTGATGGGTAGAAATCATTTAAGAGGACGATAGTGGTGGTCTGTATCTGGCTTAAAGTCTAGATGTGATGATATTGTGTAACCCTGAAAGGACAAGTGATTGGGTAGTGTCTTTAGTCTAAAGTCGATAAGCGATGATCGTTTTGCTCGTGTGGCGTGTAGTTGCCTTCATAGTTAGATAGCCGTGTGCCGATAGTACGCGTACAGTGACATAAGAGACAAGTGTTTCCAGTTGAATGTTTTGGTGTTTTCTGAAAAGTGTACTAAAGTTGGGAGCTCGAGACTGTAGTATGGTCTTTGTCTACTTGTTTGGTTATTACCCACCTTTTGGGAATCGAGCTAGTGTGACACGACCTTGTGAAAGGATGCTCTAAAGTGATACGAATATCTATGGCATTGTGAAGTGGTGGAGGAATGGTGAGGATCTGGTGTGATGAGGAATATATTCATTATGTATGGTAATTCTAAGAGGTAGTGGCATGGAGCAAGAGCCTAAAGCTGACTCGTGGTTTTTCTTAGTTGGAGAAATGTTTTGTGGCTAATTGACCAGTGTGATTATTTTTCCTTGATAGGAATAAAGCGTTGGGATCATATGAGTGTGGGTTTGTTTACTCGTGATTTCTTGGAGAGTCCGTTGCTTTATCTCGTAAACCCGAACGTCTGAGCGAGGTTTCTGGAAATGTAATTTGATTGCACGGAATGTCGATAGTTTTAATTCTCGTTGAGAGAGAGAGAGAGAGAGAGAGAGAGAGAGAGAGAGAGAGAGATCTCAAGGAAAAATTCAGTGATTGAGTTGTGTATGGGGTGAAATCCCCGCGTATTAGTTTTGTGAAGATCCTTCGAGAATGCAGATCCGTAGCTTAGTTGTTATCCTCGTAAGTAGGAGATCATATTTGGGGATCGTGCTAGGTGCATGGGGTTTGAAAGAACCATAGAAGTGTTCGATAAGGTGGTTGGCTCGATGCTAGGATGGTGTTTCCTGGATGTGGTATATTTCGGAGGTTGATTGTGTTCAACCTTAGGTTTAAAGGTAGGTATGTTGTTTGCCCGGGAAAATGAAGTGTGGAATAATAAGGTTCAACAATGCCTTAGGTGGCTCGATTGGCCTAGAAGGATAAGCGAGAAACCATGTGTTAAGGTGTCGATGATAGGTGTGTACCCGAGGAGCCAAAGTGTTGGGGTTATTGGTAACTTTGGGTGGAAGGTCTCAAGTTTCGGTTTCCTTTGTCTGGTGCCGTGTGCCTTCTATGCGAATTACTTGGACACCGAACCCGAGGTAGTGATGTGGCTGTAATTTGCCCAATGGGAGTTAGGATAATAAAGTGTAACCTTGTGAAGTGAGGTTCTAGCGCAATGGGATGTGTTATACGGAGTATGGGGACTGATGAAGTTTGCGTGTGTACGAGTGAGGCATGAGAGGATGTTGAGGTGGGATCGTGATTTTTGATTGGTCGTTGTTTTCTTAGGAAGAAGATATGGTTGTCTTGCAGAAAGTGGCAGTATGTGGATTATTCCACCTTAGTTAGGTGAAATGAGTGGGACCGTTGGATGATTCTTAGTCTGGTTGTTTCAGGAAGATCCATAAGTTGTGCCTAAAGGATGGGTACTACCAGAGTCAGGTGCTCGGAGAACTGAGTTCCTTGTGGGTTCTCAGGATGGAGTTTGTTTGCTCTACCATGTAAGTGTAAGTGAGTGCGGTTGTATCCCCTAGGAGATGGGGTTAGTAGATCAAGAATGTTTGTCCTTGCTAAAGAGAGGGAGTATCGAGGCATAAAGTTTTCTCTGCAGTGATTAACAGAGGATTGTTAACCGTTGTGTGCAGTTTGTACTCGGTGGTGTAAGGTATGGTTACACCTTTAGTTCTTAGTGGAATG
>JAUMHN010073404.1:9386-26421 GCA_032360265.1 Heliamphora ciliata
AAAGCTGCCCGGCGAGTAGAGCGATGAGCGAGATAAATTGACTGTTAACATGAACAGCATAGGCAATGGTAGGGCGGGTCACAGTGAGATAGAACAAACACCCAACCAACTCTCGATAAATAGAAAGATCCTCAAGGGGCACACTATCATTAAAGTAGAACTTAGTACGTTGCTCAATGGGAGTGAAAAAGGTAGTAAATACGAAACAAATCAGATTTGTGAGATATAAGATAAGACCCAGCACAATTGACCATAATTATCGATAAATGACACATAGTAAACTGAGCCACCTTTGGTGGTAATGGGGAAAGGACCCCATACATCTGTATGAACAATAGAGAAAGGAGTGGTAGAAATAAACGTGCTTTTATTAAAAGATAAAGATGACATTTTTGTAAGTTTACATCCATTGCACTTCAAAATATCAGTGACATACAGTTTGCCTAATCTACTTGATTGAACCAAAATTTTTAAACTCTCACTAGATAAACGTCCCAATCGAGAATGCTAAATTTAAAAAGGCGAAGAATGCTGATCTAAGAAAAATGATGACATAGCAACAAAGGAAGCCATTGGAATGTGTAAACTCTCCAAAAGATATTGGTCACCCTCTCTACTCCTGATCCCACTCTGCTTCTTAGACGTTCGTTCTTGAACAATACAACCATTGGAAGAAAAAGGGACATCAAAACCCAAATCAGAAAGCTAACTAATAGACAATAAACTAACAGACAATTGTGGTGTATAAAAAACATTAGGAATAGATATAGAAGGTGAGGTAGAGGGAACGATCTAGCAAATAGAAATAATGTGCATTGGTAAGCCATTTGGAGTGTGAAGAGTAATAGGAGAAGAAGGGGAAACACAATCAATCACTAAGACATGACATATTAGATGTCATTTGATGGGAAGAACTAGAGTCGAAGATCCAAGTCGAGAGTGATATACCTGAGAAGTAAGAACTATGCGGAACCTGAATAAACATAGAAGCATGTGACTGAGTCACAGAAGAAGCAAGCATGGCCTGAGACTGATGAATTGATTAATCAACGACTGGGACGAGAGAGATGTTGTCACGACCCATACCCAACCCTATAGGTTCAGGGTTGAGACCGGCTAGTAGTTTTAGACTACCCAAGGTCGTTCCATCCTTTAGTCATAGTCCTCTACGAATAATTAAGGGGTAAAACATAATACAACCGAAGTTTAATAATATAACCAGTATATTTGTTCCCTTTTTAGTTATGAATATAATACAAAATCGTTTATATCAGACTTGTGCATAAGTAAGATGATATGAAATTCCATTATATTATAATTACCATACAAAAGTATTACCAGAGGACCTTTCATACGTTACAAAGCAAAAGTCGGAAGAGTATACTAAATAGCTCACAATTCAATATATACAAAACATCTAGCTCTTAAGCATCTCTATACATATGCACATCTCAAAGATTGAATGATTCTACACTTCATTACTTAAAAAGATGTAAGATTTAACGCATAAGGTTGAAAGCCCGTGAATACTATATACCAAGGTTACAAAAGATTCATGGATATCCATTGTCAAACCTTTTTCTATATAATGCATATAAACAAAGTCGAGAACATTCCATAGAACTAATGTTCAAAGTATCGATAAATCCATTTTGATCATATCAATAAAGCTTATAACATTTAAAATTATATATGATGTCATCACCACTGACTTGTTCAAGAAGGAATACTGGGCCAACTCTAGCATCCTATCCTATTGCCACAATTAGTGACAAAAAGGTTGAGACGTCTCATTATGGCACTACTAATATTTTTTCTTTCCTCTAGTAGCATGGGATAACCATGGATGACATTATAGATCAAGATATGTACATTTTAATATACTAATATTCATAAAAGCATTTAAGAATATTTGATAAGGAACATAATATTTCGATTGTAAACATTTCTATTGAAAAGCATAGTTTTACAAATGTAACCCAGGTATAGTAGTACTTACCTCGAACACTTGTTCTAAGTTATTGCTTTCTTAATCTAGAATTCCTACATGAAAAATATATATTATACTCGTGTTGGAATGCACATAACCTTACATTTAAGGAAGTTATAACAATTAGTGGATGTTATATGTCAATCTAGGTCATTATCCCACTTAGGTCTTAATAAAAGTATCCTAAAAATCAACATATTTGTTGTCATGGTTGTCCGAATGCCCAAAACCAGTGGGTTAGATAGTTTCTTTCTAACCCCTTCAAACGACCATATTTCAACCTTTCGGACTCCGATTGGGGCAAAATTTTTGTCCAAATTGAAGTTCCAAAAGTCTAGTTTCTAATAGATGGTAGTGGTTTCATCATCTAGTTCCAAAGATACAAAAGATTGTGATCAAAAGAGCGAAGGCTGATTGTAAGAAAAATGTCTAGATTTTTTTATTATTTTGCTTATGTTTCATCATACTTCATGTCCAAAATCAAAATTTGAAGTTTAGAACATTTATCACACTTGTAATAAGGTATTCTAAGGTCTCGTATTCATTTAGGTTCGATATCCATATATTTAAATAATAAAATTACCGTGGATTCTAAGCTTTAAGAGCCGAAAAGAACCCTGACTTTGATCATATATTAACCTTAAACTCATCAATTAATCAATTTTAATCCATTCTAACCTTGTTTTTTTTAGATTATAAGATAGTGAATAGCATAAAAAATGTGTTTCTTACCTTAATTTGAAGTCTTGTACAAAAGCCTTATATTTTTCCTTCACTTTTCTTAAATTTTCTTTCCTCTTTCTTCACTCTCTCTCTAACCAAACACCTTTCTCTAGAATTTTTGTAGGGCTTCTCTCTCTCTCTCAACTTTTCTAGAAAATTTATATCCTTATCTCACATATATACGCATGTCCACATTTTACACTAACATTTAGTCTTAGGATGACACCCAGCTTTAGAATGACACCTTGCACTAGGTGAGTCACTAATTTCTTAATTATCAAATTAGGTTAATTAATCAAGCATTAATCTAATTAATCAAGTTTAGGTTAGCTAACCTCACTACATTAGGTTAATCATACTTGCCGATAATTAATCCTAATTAGGCTAATTAATCATACTTATCCCTACTTAATCTTGATTAATTTTTGCATGTTAATCCGAAAGTCTCCTAAGCATTAACATAAGTCTTTTAAGCACCTCAATTAAGGATTTCAAAATCATTTAATCACATAATTATACATTAACGAGATTCGCCAATGATGCACGTCAATTTTTCCTCTCTATACTTTGTAGACTATACAAGTGCAAGCTTCAAGAATCTTCATGTTACCAAGTATAACATACATCAACATACTTTTTTTTGCATAAGTAGACTGCTTTCATACATGATTAGTCAAAGTAATTTTAAGAACTTTACATGCAATTAATATGCACCAAATGAAACAAATGATGCATATAATGCTATTGTAATACCTTGGGTATTATAGATGTGGTGCCATTAATTGTAGGTGCAAGAAGAGCAGCAGGAGGGCAATAGGACAATGCAAGAGTACAAGAGGTGAATCGAGAGGTAGAATGGTTCTTCTATGCTAGCTTAGGGCAAGCAGTCTTCCAATAGCTTCTTTGGTGACAAAAAGTGTACTCATCCATAGCAACCTGTATCTTTGGCTTTCTCGTGTTCTGAATCAGATGAGGGGAGGGAGTAGGCAACAATGGAGGACAGAAAGTAACACCCATTGACGAGGAAAGGGTGGCAAAGACTGACCGAGTGAGAATAGCCATTTGAGCAACCTTGAGCGTTGTCTCTTCTGCAATGAATTCGCGAATAGCCCCCTCAACAGACGGTAACGTAGAATGATGAAGAATGGTGCCGTGAAGTCGCTCAAACTAATCACGAAGAGCCATGAGAAACTGTAATAGCCTTTGCTTTTCGTAATACTGAAGATAACTGTTAATTCATTGCATGTCAGAAGGTTGTAAGGGCCAATTGATTCTAGTAAGTTGTTATCTCATAATAAAATTTTTGTTCCCAACTCATATTGCTTAGCAAAGTTAGAAGTAAGGTACATGTCCTGAAGATAATCTCATCCATGCTTGGCGGTCGTATATTTTGAAAAGTTCATGACGATACTTGGCTACACAGATTTATGAAACCATGTGAGGACTTGTGTATTTTTCATATCCCAAACTGCAATGCACGTATCATATCCCTCAGCCTTTGGATCTATAGGTCGAACGGTCGAGCCTTTCACATAATCCGAACGGTCGAGCCTTTCACATAATCCCATTGCTTTTTTCCAAGAAGAAAGTTTTTCATAACATTGGACCATTAAGAATAGTTTGTTCTATTAACATGGATACTAATAGTTTTCAATTTTTCCTAAGAGATGTCGAAATTAGATGCCAAGAGATGAGGCGAACAGATCTTAAACAAACATGACCAACCAACCAAATGTCATGAAAAGATGGCTAACTTTTGGGATGCCAAGGTTATTGTGAATGCAAACCACATAGATGCTAGTTCAAGATAGCTAGCCGTTGGAGAAGAACATAGTCAAGGGTTCTGGCGAGGTTGCCGGTGTTGGTTAAGGAGGCCGGCGAGGTCGTCAATGCTGATTAAGATGTCTGACAATGTCTCCAGGGGGGTTTATGATGCACGATCGACAGTTAAGCTGTGAGAGTGTGTTCGAAGTGTCCGGCGAGGGTCGTTGGAAATTACAGAGGCTTTAGAGAGCCTCATTAGTGGTCGATGAATCAAAAAGAAGGATTGTCGTTGGTCACAGAGGCTTCTTCGGAGATTGGCGGGCCTTTGTCGAGGGTTTTCGGTGTTCGTTAGACCTAGGAGAATGTTCGGCGAGGGTCGTCGATGTTGTTGGACCAGGGAGTAAGAATGTCGGCTAGGGTTTGCAAGGTTTGCAAAGTATGCGAACGAAGAAGGAGAAGGAATACAGGTGTGTCGTGGATTGTTGAACCTCAGAGAAGGTTCGTCGGTGGTCGTTGGATCTCGAGGAAGACTCGTCGGTGGTCGCTGGACCTCGGGGAAGGCTCGTTGGTGCTTGCGATAAGCAGCGGCTAGAGTTTTGCTGCGATGGTGCTAACGAAGCCACAATTTTGTAGAGATGTCATTGGTGGTGCTAGGGTTCTGTGGGGTTGCGTCAGAGGGGGAAGCTGTTGTCGGCGGTGACTGTGGCAGCTAGGGTTTTCTTGGCTCTGATACCATGTTAGCTAAGCTGAGATAATATTATTGCTATTAACTAATGCTTAAACCTTAATGATGGAATATATAATATATATAAAGAGAGAAAACCATAGAAAACCCTAATGATGGTAATAATACTAAACTACCTTTTAGCTATATGTAAAATACTATAAAAGAACACACACTCGTATGATTCTTACTTTTCAGGTTCTCATTTAGGTTATCATACTTCTTACTTTTCAGGTATTTCACCCCCAACTTAGATATTTGATTCTAGTTCTTCCAACCATATGACGTAAAATCTGTCTTGTTTTTGCAATTATGTTTTGCCTTCGTCTCCTATCACTGTTCGCACTATCGATGGCTCCCTTCGGCCTGTTGTTTCTATTCCTGATGTTTAGCAATTATGTTTCGCCTTCGTCTCCTATCACGGTGCGCACTGTCGATGGCTCCCTTATGCATGTTGTTGTTGGCTTGGTTGTACACTCTATCTCGCCCACTTTGTCTATTCTTGATGTTTTTTATATACGGCAGTCCTCTATTAGTCTACTGTCTATTAGTTTACACTTAGTGCTTGATCTGCTCTCTGTGTCTTCTTAGGGTATGCCCTCCACCAAAAAGGATATCGATGTTATGGTCCTGTTTCTAGACGTCTCTATGTCTCGCGTCATGCTGTGTTTTTTAAGCATCTCGCCTATTTTAATCTTTCTCCCAAGTATGCTCTTGTCTTCAAAGACGAATTAGTTCATATTGATCCTTTTCCCCTTGATGTGCCCTCTGAGGAGTTTACTTCTATCATTGATGTCCATGATCTTCCACCTACCCTCATCATTCTCAGCCTTCCTCTTACCTGTTCGTTTACTCCCTGTTGTCCAGTTGCTCCTTCTCCACCTGTATCCACCAACTCTGACCTTACTCCATAAGTTCCTGTTGCTCTTGAGGCTCCTGCCCCTCTTGACCGTCACTATCCAATGCGTACTTGTTTTCTGTCGGTAAGACTTGGTTTCTCGAATATTTGTTTCTCCCATTCACATCGTGTCTTTTTTACTTCTATTCATACTTATTTTGAACCTCAGCCTTATAAAAAAAACATATATTGATCCTAATTGGGTTATTGTAATGTCTCACGAATTATCTGCTCTGTAGAAGACCGGTTTTTAGGATTTTATCACGCTCCGTGCAGGTTGAAATCTCATAATAGGATGCAAGTGGGTGTATAAAGTAAAAACTCACTCTGATGACTCTTTGGAGTGCTATAAAGTAGGGCTGTTCAAAAATTCGCCCAACCCGCCCAACCGCCCCGCATCCACTCATACCGTACCGACCCAAGCAAATTAAAAGTAAAGGGTAAAGTAAATTGGGCGGTTGAAAAAGATAACACACGGGTCGGTTGATGGTGGCAGTTTCAATCATTTCCACCCTCTATTCAACTGACCCGCCCATATATAATACTTATTACTTAATTGTTTTTTGTTTTATTGTTAATTTGTACCTCATAACTTCTAATCTAATTATTAATCCGTAAGGCATAAATAGAAATGTAAAAATTAAAAATTCTAAATCTCAATATCTCATACCAAAATATCTTTTTAATTTCTTTAATCCTAAAATATTTTTGATTTCTAATTTTCTATAATAGTGAGTCGGTGGCTTCGTGAGCCACTGACCTATGTTTATTTCTTTATTTTTATCTTTTATTTGGCGTTTATTACCTTATATCATGAATGTAGGATGTTTGTTTTTGTTAGTACTCAAATGTATTGTTGGAATATTTTTTTTGAATTTTTACATGAATATTTTGTTTAAACTGATATAGTCTCTCTTTTGATCTTGGATTAATTGATATTTTAATAAAATATTTATTTAATTTTTAAACTGCCAATCCGCCATTGCAAAACCGCCCAAAAAAACAACTAATCCGTCGGTTTTATAAAGCGGGTGGTTCGGCAGTGGATTGAAATTTTTTATACTGCCATAAATGGTTTGGTTAATGGATTTTCACTCAATTCGATCCGCGCACAAAGCTCGTTCAGTTGCCAAGGATTTTTTCAGCGTTGACTACGAGGAATCTTTTACTCTAGTGGCTAAAATGACAAGTGTTCATACCCTCATTTCTGTTGCTATAGTTCGTCGCTGTCCTCTCTTTCAACTTGATGTCAAGAATGCCTTTCTCAATAGGCATCTTCATGAGGAAGATTTTATGTGACCTCCTCCGGGTCTTCCTCATCTTTCGGGCATGATATGTTGTCTATGTCGTGCTCTTTATGGTCTCAGGTAAACTCCACTTGCCTGGTATGACCGTTTCGAGTGTACTGTTACATAGATTGGATTTTATTCTAGCCTACATGATTTTGGTCTTTTCCTACTACATACATCTGCTGGTATCGTTGCTTTGTTATTACATGTGGATGGCATGATTGTCACTGTTTCTCATTCGGTCACTATATCTGTGGTCAAGCAAAATTTATTTCGGGAATTTGAGATAAAAAATTTGAGCCTCCTTTGGTAGTTTCTCGGTATCTAGGTAGCTTCTTCACCTAAGAGTTATTATCTATCCTAGATTAAGTATGTTCATAAGATTGTTTATTATGCCTACCTAACTGATGATAAGATTGTTCACACTCCCATTGAACTCCATAAAAAATTTTCTTCTTCTGATGCTATTTCTCTTGAAGATCATTTTATTTATCAGGAGCTAGTTGATTGTTTGGCTCTCTCACCGTGACCAGACTTGTTAGTGCCTATGTTTATGTCGTCAGCCAATTTGTCTCTACTTCTCGCTCCACCAATTGGGTTGCTTTTCCTTGTTTGCCGCAATCTGTTCGGACGGAATTGAGCCCCGTCTGGACGGCCAAAGTTTCTGCCCTCTCCACCTCATTCCGTCCCGACGGCTTGAGGCCCCCCTTTTGATGGATTTTCCCAGCGCCTAAGTCCCTCGCCATTGCCTTGTTATGTCCGGATGGTTTGGTCGAGAAAGGTTTTTCTACACTTTTTAACAATTGTGAGACAACCAAGTTGTCTCGAACCAACGTCATAGAGAGTTTTGTACGAGAGGTAGATGGATATTTGATGTAAGGTGTTAAAATATTCAGTTGCTTGGTCAGGGTTTTAGTCATACCCCACTCTTGTACAAGGTACATGCGGAGTGGTGTGACAAAACACAACCTACCCACAACCTCATAGTGGACACCTATCGAATGATGAACAAAAAATAAAATATGTAATAAAAATAACTTTTTTCACCTTGGTGACTCAATCTGATCTCTGAATATGACGACAAGCTTATTCTACAAGTGAGAGAACTAAAAGCCCCTTAGAACTAAAAACCCCTTATAACCACACCAAGTTAGGGTTTTCTACCCTAGTACCAACAAGCCAAGATTATAATCCTATATGTACACACAACACCCAAGCTTACCACCCTCCTAACTCCAAAACTTGTGGACCAGCTTCTATGTTGAACCTATATATTTAACGAAAAGGTTACAGGATAGTGTACATTATTATTATAATAAAAGAAATATTTTTAGGTTAAATTTAGATGGATTAAAGCTTTAAAGGAAACAAGGTTGGTTTCAGCCAACTAACTTTTTCACAACCAACGATGAGATAACATATTCATCAAATCTCAATTGAGAATAGATCAAGCTTTTTCCCATGGGCTTTTTCCCATGGAAATATGTACTTTGAAGTTTTTCACCACGTTATCTACCTAAACTGGAAGCAATTACCCCAAGTGTGGGAACAATCTTATTTGTGTGTAAAAGCATTTTTCTCAAATTACTTCTTTTCCATCAGCCATGTAAATTAGTAATCAACCAATGGTAGATGCTAGCAAGCTAGATTATTTCATGGTGAAATCATTTCTATATTGTTTTCAATTGCATGGCTTCCAATTTCAAATAATTCAACTCTAAACATGCATAAATCCTTCTTAGGCCATGTAAAACTTCCACTTTCACTTTATTTTAGTTCTTTTTCTTAATTTAACCCATGAAAATTTCAGATCACAAGATGAAACATAGAAAACAAAACATAACTTAGGGTCCTACCTTTTTTTTTTTTTGATAAGTGGAAGTAATATCATTAAAGGCGCAACCAAGTATGCACAGAGTATACAAATGCGAGAACCAAAGAAAACACCTATATGAGAGGCCTTATTTAGCTGGGAAATGAAAATTCCCCAAAGAATCTATGAAAGAATCTAAAGTGAAAGGAAAATTCCATTAAGCCAAAAGAAGAGTGTTGAAAGAAGCCCACATTCTAAAACAACTAAAGAGCGTTCGACACCCTCCAAAGATCTAATGTTTCTCTCTGTCCAAATGATCCACAAGATGCAAAGAGACACCATATTCCAAGCCTTCCTTTTGTTCCTCCTCTGTCAGCTACCTTGCTAAAAGAATAACAGTTCTTTCACCGACCCCAACATCACCCAAGAAACTCCAAAAATAGAAAGACCCAAACTCTAAAAAATTGAGGAAGCTGAACAATGTAACAAGTGGTTCATCGATTCTCTAGGTCCTTTACACATGCAACACCAAACCAACGAAAAGTTACCCTTTCTCCTCATATTGACAATTGTGTGGATGGCTTCTTTACTGGCTGCGCAAACAAAAAAACCTACGTTAGCAGGAGCCCTAGCACACTCCACCCTTTCGTAGGAAATCTACAATCCCCATTTCAACAAGTTCATTATAGAGAGACCACTCACTCTTTGGGCACCCATACTTGCCTATCACCACTCTTCTTCATAAGCTATTTCTCTCTAGAGCAAACCTCCACAACCATAATCCCAATAAGGCCTTATTGAACAATGGATCCTTTATACCTAAGCCACACCCTTCCTTAGTTACCAAAACCACCCTCCAGTTAACAAGATGGTACTTAAAACTCTTCGCCCGCCCCCTCTAAAGAAAGTTTCTCATTCACCTCTCTAAACATTGAACCACCGATAGAGGGATAGTGAATAAAGACATAAAATAGTTGGCAAGCTCGATAAAGTGTTTTCATAAGGATTAGTCTGCCCCCTTTTGACAAAAACTGGTCCTTCAATACTGCTAACCTCTTCTCAAAGCTCTACATCACTGGATCCCAAGTTGTCTTAACTTTGAAATATGCACCCAAAGGCAGACGCATTAGGGAAGCTTACCGTATAAATGATGTCACTCTTGCCTAGCTTTGCCCACGGGCCCAAAGGTTGCTACAAAGCAAAGAAGGATGGGACACCTCTGCCCACGCACCACAAAACCCCATAAGTGTCATCTACAAGAAGTAAATGGGGCACCACCTGCCCATACCTACTTTGCCTCTTGCTCGAAAACCACTTATATGCCTGTTTCTAGATGCTCTGTGAATCATCTTGCTTAAAGCTTCCATCGCACACAAACAGAAAGGGGAATAAAGGATTGCCCCATCTCAAGCCTCTCGAGCTTGCAAAGAAAACCTTGGAATTTCCATTTACAAGAACGAAGAATTTTACTATAGGCATGCAAAAAGGGATCCACCTGCTCCACCTGTCCCAAAAATCCCCATCCATCGAACAATAAAAAGAAAGAAATCCCAATTTTCATGATCATTGGTCTTCTCCAGGTCTAACTTACAAATAGCTGTAGGTTCGCTACTTTGGATTATGGAGTCAATACATTCATTAGCAATTAGAATTGTATCCAAAATTTGTGAGAACAACGGATAAAGGATTGCCTTGTCTCAAGTCTCCTTAGCTAGCAGAGAAACCCTTGGGAATGCTATTTTCAAGAACACAAAATTTCATTGTAGAAATGTAATACCAAATCCTCCTCCACCTGTCTCCTCCTCCTCCAACTCCACCTCCACCTCCACCTGTCCCCAAAGCCCATTTAGCGAACAACATAAACAAGGAAATCCCAATTTGCATGATCATTGGCGTTCTCCTGGTCAAACATAGAAATAACCCCATGCTCGCTACTTTGGATGCTAGGGTCTATGTATTCATTAGCAATGAGAACCGTATGAAAATTCTGTCTACCCCCAGCAAAGGCATTTTGGGACTCCGAGATGCCCTTTTCAAAGCCTTCGAACCAACAACTTAGCGATGAACTTAGAAACACTACCCACCAAGTTAATAGGTCTAAAACCCTTAAGCTCCACCGTTCCCCCTTTCTTAGTGACCAAAACAATGAAGGATTAAGGATTTTGTCAAACTCCACTAATCATAAGAGCATTGAATAGCAACCATCACGTCCCTTCTAACAATACTCCAATACTTCTGGAAAAAATACATAGTAAAGCCATTCGGGCTGGAGTCTTATCCCCATAAAGGGTCTTGAGAGACTCAAACACATCCTCACTAAACTCCCTCTTAAGCAATATAAGATCATTAAGGCTAATGGACACAAAATCAAGATTATGAGGAGAAGGTTGACGAACATCCTACTCGCCAATGATTCGACCTGACCCGACCTCAGGATGGACAAGCTTTTTTGGAATCAAATCAATGCCCGACTGGTCTCCAACCCCCGAATAACCACCATGCTTCCAAACACTCTTCCCTTTGAATGCACCAAGGCCTTCAAGAATAGGTTGGGCCATCTCAAAGAGCACGTCTTTCGGCTTAAATGAAGATCCAACGGACCTGAACCCTCTATCGGAAACTTGGCCCTCCATAAACTAGACCCAAAGGTCACTTATTGCGCTGGCCTAGATGTGAGGAGTCTTGCCTTACCCGACCCATGCTCTTTCTACCCAAACCATGTGGCCTCCCTACATTACTCCCCAAATCACTTAACGCGCCATTTGAAAACAGCCTTAAATCAAAAACTAGCATTCCCTTTTCTCCACGAAACTCCTCTCGAAATAACACCACTAGCCACCTTCACTCTCCGTCCAGCCAGAGTATTCCCATGGGCCTTCTCCTTCTTGTGCCAACACAACCTCTAATAACTCATCCCACTTCGAGCGACTTCTGTACTGCACACCAGTGTCCAACTCAACCCAAATACGAAAATCAAAACAGAGGTTTCTATAGCCAACCTTGACTATCGATTCTTTTTCGTTCCTCTTCTTGTAACCTTGATATGAGCCTACCTAAAGTGTTTTCTCGTCGCCGCCTCATCC
Source organism: Heliamphora ciliata (assembly GCA_032360265.1). NCBI lineage: Eukaryota > Viridiplantae > Streptophyta > Magnoliopsida > Ericales > Sarraceniaceae > Heliamphora > Heliamphora ciliata. The sequence continues at coordinate 21,671 of JAUMHN010073404.1, forward strand.
ACTTCAACAAACCCTTCATTGAACTATCTGATTGCCTCAAAGACATCAACATCCCAAAGGTGGATTGGCAAAGACAATTCTCACCAAACACTCCAACGGTTTTAATCCCGGCTTGTAACAGCCTCGTCTGGCGTCATAAATCCAAGAAAAGACGGCAGTCGACAAAAACCCGAACACCATCCAAAATGCACCCAACCTCCTTTCTTGAAGGAAGACGAAAAGGTGAAAAGCTCCCCACTATCCACAATGTTCACACCAATTGGCACCTCCCACCAGTGAATAACCCAAGCTTTAAGGGAGGAGGGTGTCAAAATAGGGTTATAGTAATCCTGACCTATCCAGCTAACCAAACATTGGCCTAGATGCTCAATGGCCTCTGACATTGCGTACTGCAACACCTCAAGGTTGTAACCATCTCTCCTCTTTCCCTTCACCTGCAAATCTTCCTTCTGGCCAGGCCGCCAGGGACTTACACCAGCAACCTGCAGAAATGAACATTTCTGTTTTGAGACAGCACAAGAACCTTATGTATCAAAATCCATCAGAACCTTCGCAAAGCCACTCCATCCATCTCCAAATGGGTCTTCCGGGATGCAAAGAATCTCTCGCTTCAACATAGCCTTGCTGAAACTTCCATAACTTCCATTACTTTTCTTCTTATACAACCACCAATTCAGACTCTAGCTTCTAGCTCCTCACAACCCCAACACCCCTGTGGCGAATTGAGGCATCTTCTAGCCTGGTTACCAACCACCAAACCTTCTTTTGCTAGTGCCAGAAAGATCTCAACAGCTAACTATTATCGATTGAAAAATCAATGGTCTTCCAATCAATCTGGCCTATCCTCGGTGGAACCTTCATGTGTCTCACCCTTTTCTTGATCTTGAGAGAATAAGAGGGAATGCTTCCCTCTCCCTTCCTCCTTGAAACCCTTGCCTTCTCCTCTCTCTCTCTCTTTTCCTCTCTGCATGCCACACTAAATGCAACTAGAGAGATCTGATTAATGAATCGTATTAGAATAAGTCGAACCCAACTAGCCAACCAAACACATGCCTAGATGCTCCATGCCTTCCGACGTTGAGTTTTGCAACACCTTAAGGTTGCAACTAGCTCTCCTACTTCCTTCCACCTTTAGTTTTCCTTCCGAATAGGGAGTTACATCAACAGCTTACTAAAATGATCCTTTCTCCTTTGAAACAACGCAAGAACCTCTTGGGTCAAAATTCTATAGAACCTTTGCGATGCCACTCCACCCATCTTTAAACAGAGATCCTTGGATGCAAAGAATATCTCGCCTCAACACAATCCCCATCAAAACTATTGAAAATATTATCTTTTAAGAAATTGAGATTTCTTATTTTAGTATGTTACTGTTAAGTTATGGGTATTATTGTATTTTTGTATACTTGTCTTATTATATAAATAATAGTGATAAGGGATCTAACTCTAACTTTGGGTGCTCTCTTTTCACCGTCAGAATAATTCTCTCTCAATTCTCTTATATTTTTCTCGGTTCATATATCAATCTTAACATGGTATCAGAGTAAAATCCTGTGTAGTAGTAATTTTTTTCTCTTTTTTTCTTTTCTTTCATCTTCAAATTCGTCATTGTTGGGAAAAAAAATTCTTTCCCAGAGATGATTGACTAGTCCTTAGGATCAATATTATGATTTTCCCCCTTAGTTTCTAGAATGTTTTATATTTTTTTCAAATTTTTGGGATTTTCGGTGCAAACTAGTTTTTTTTTTTCAAAAATTGTGGTTGCGGCAATTTTTGCTTCGATTGATGGTTTCTTCTCCTCTCATGGGTGCCGATTAGGGTTCTACTAGGCTCTATAAGGATCGAATCAACCCTATTGTTGAGTTTTGGTTGATTTCAAGGTACGACTAGCATTTTTTTGAACTCGGTTTGACTTCTTAAAACTGCCTTGACATATTTCGGTCTGTTTGGGTTCATAAAGGGCTGGACGAGTATTGTTTGAAGTTCCTTGGGTGTTTATGAGCTACCACACGTCGCGGTTATATCTGTTCTGTGGTTTGTGTGAATCTGCTCGGGTTTTCAGCCGTCTCTTTGGTTCCTTTTTGACTTTGCCCCAATCTAGTATGGTGTTCTAGATATCATTGGTACTTTAGTGGTTCAGTTCTACTTTGATTTGCATCTGTTCTATCATTCCTTGCTTTTGTTTGCCTCGTTACTTGTTCTTGGGTTTACATGTCTATGTCTGATACTGAAAAGCTTTCTCGTGGTCATAAAGACACTGGATTAATTCGTTCAGGGACTCCTACTAATAGTTCATCTCTTCAAATCTGTGCCTGTAGTTTAGAAACTATTTGATTTGGTACCGTAGCTGTAGTTTAGCCATTGCTCTATATTTCTTGGAGGGAATCTGATTTCTTGGAGAAGCAAGAAACATGACGTTGTAGGAAGGTCGAGTGCTGAAGCTGAGTACCGAGCCATGGGAATGGAAACTACTGAGGTTATGTGGACACGACAGCTCCTAGAAGAAATTGGCATGCCTGATCTAAGGGTAGATTGTCAATTCTATGCAAGAACATGTCTACAACATGTCCATGTGCATTGATACGGTCCCACGTTTATGGTGAGCTTTTACGCAAATATAAGCACATGCCTGCATTTTTCAACTATCTCAGGATATTTCTCATTTCTCCCAAGAGGCTTTGGGATTCTTAGTGGTTGAATTTTCTGGGTACTTACAGTCTTGATAGGAAGAGTTGGCCCAATATGAGCCATCAAGTGATTTTTCGGCCGTGGCAACTTCCATAATGGTTAAACGGCTTGCTCGTAAGCTTACATACCGGTTCTTGATGGGTTTGAAGCTTGATTTTGAATTTCTCCGCATTCAGATTTTGAACATTTCACCTATGCCTTATATGAAGCCTTGGCTACTATTGATGATGAGGAGCATCGACGTCAGTTACTCCAATCCGCTCCTCCCCCACCTCCGCACCTCCAGTTATGATTGATCAGATGGCCCTTGCTACTAGTTTTGGATCTCGTGTCTCGGCTGGAAAGGTTGTTATCATTGTGGCGAAGTGAGGCACACTAAGACTCACTGCTTCAAACTTCACTCTGAATTAAAGCAACGCTTTGCTCGGAACCGAGTCTTTGGTTCTAAGTCCTCTCACATTGCTGCCAGTGTCGAGCATGTTGCCAGTCTTGAGCTGCCTGTCCTGCTTGATTTTAGTCGGCTCCAAACTCAGATTGGTTAGCTTCAGGAGCAACTTGGCTCCCTCAGGTTCAAGGTGTCTCCTCCACTCCCATTGCTACTTTGGTCTCAGGTATTCCACTACCTTCCATGTTTTGTCTAAAAATCCTACTTAAGTTCTGGATTCTGGAGCTAATGATCATATGACTGGTGAGTTGTTTTTATTTTTTGTCCATGTCCTTTATGCGAATCATAGTGTTTGCCTTGCTGATGGCTCTACCTCGACTATTCGTCATAAGGGTGTTGTGTATTTATCTCCTGACATTGCCCTTGACTGTGTTCTTTATGTTTCTTATTTTGCCTTTAATATCCTCTTTGTTAGTTATCTTGCTAAAAATCTTAATTGTGCTGTTATTTTTTTACCAACACATTGTTTGCTTCAGGACCTGAGTTCAAAGAAGACTTTTTGCAAGGGATATGAGCGTGATGGGCTATACTCCTTTGGGAAGCCACCTCTCTCTAAGTCTTTAGATTTCTGTCTTGCCAGAGTCTTCATTCTCTATTTTTTTCACTTCAAACTTAACTTTTTAGCATGCCCGCTTAGGTAATGTAAATTTTCAGTATTTGTGTTTGTTATTTCATCCTTTTAAAAAAGCATGTAAAGACGATAAATTTCAGTGTAAACTTTCTAAATATACTCGTGCTAATATTCCTTGCATACGTCGTATGTTTGGTATTTTTTGCATTATTCATTCGGATATATGGGGCCCTCCCTGGTTGTTGCTTTGTCTAGACATTGTTATTATGTAACTTATATTTGTTCAATTTCCCCAAGTGGTTAAAACCTAATTTAACGTTGTTATTCGGCAAATACATTCTGACAATGGTGGTGAGTACATATTTGTTGTCTTTCGCTCCCACCTTAGTTAACAGGATATCATTCAACAACTTATCTGTCCCTATACTCCCGAACAAAATGGTATCCTAGAACGTAAAAACTGTCATTATGTCTTTCGTTCGTTGTCTCCTCTACGGCATACATATACCTAAGTCTTATTGGCATATGGCTACCCTTACTACAATTTACCTCATTAATCGCACTCCTACTCGAACTTTACATGGTTCAGCTCCTCTTCAAGTTCTAGTCCGATCGTACTTTATTTTCTCTTCTCCCTAAGGTATTTGGGTGTACTTGTTTTGTTCAAAATCAAAACCCAATTCGTACTAAATTGAAAAATAATTCAATTAGATGTATCTTTTGGGTTATTCCACTATGTCCAAAGGTTTTCGTTGCTTAAGGGTGTAATTTTGGCCTGACCCGGCCCACCATCTCCTCAGCCCGTTCCATGCCCGATGGGCTCTCGCAAAATTTCGAGTCAGGCCGAGCTGGGCTCGTTTTGGGAGGGGCAAGCCTAGACCCTGCTCTAAGGGTATACGGGCGTGGGTTCGGGCCTCAAGTTGGGCTAACAGGCCTGTCACGTGCGGGCTTTTTGAAAAAAAATTAAATTTTTTTTTGGTTTTCTTAATGTTATTTAGTATATAAATTACTTATTAGTTTATTACTTTAGTTTATAAGTTATTATAA
>JAUMHN010073509.1:0-26419 GCA_032360265.1 Heliamphora ciliata
CATCAAAGAAACTTGTACAAGTTTCTTAAAGGTATATTTAATCTTAATATATCTGTTCATGGATATGGTTTTTTATGGAAATTGCATGCGCCATTTTTTACGGTCACGGTGCTGGTTCTAAGTTTTTCTTCCGCGTTCCAATAGCCCCGGACCTAGGCTCATGGGCAAGAGTCTATAGTTGTTACCTTTATTCCTGGTGTGACAGAGTCGGTGCATATATCATTGTCGATTGTGGGAACCAAGTTAAAAATAATGTTTTATTTATGTTTTCTTATATTGCTAGACGTTACTTGGATTATATGAAAATATGTGATTTTAAGGATGGAAAAAACCATTTTGAGGCTTGTGAAGTTGAGTCATATCTATACTACGTGAATACATATCCTGCTTTTACTTTATAATAGTCTGTTCCTATTGGGCTTCAACTTAAGTTGTGGTAGTTGAAAACTTTTCACATGAACTTGATCATGTCGGTTGATCTTACTAAGCCCCGGTGATGGCGAAAACAAAGCATAGCATACATGAGGGTTTCTATTGCCAAAGCATAAGGAACCACCTTCATCTTCTCTATCTCATCAGGTGTCTTCGAACATTGATCCTTGGATAGAGTGATTCCTTGCCTGAAAGGGAGAAACCTTTTCTTGGAATAATGCATGCTAAAACAAGAAAGGATATCATCAATATTCTTTGCTTCTGATAAGCCCAATATCCTTTATTTTTAATCTCACACAAGATTGATCCTAAGGATGTGATTGGCTTCACCCAAGTCCTTCATATCGAGCTGCCCAGATAACCATATTTTAACCGTAAATAATGCCCCCACATCGTTTCTGATGAGCAAGATATTGTCTACATAAAGTACTAGGAAGATCACCACGCTTCCTTCACGTTACTTGTACATACAGGACTCATCTAGACTCTGATCAAAACCATAAGATTTTATGGCTTGATTAAACCAAGTATTCCAAGACCTCGATGCCTGCTTAAGTTTATAAATGGATCTCTTAAGCTTGCACAACATTTGCTCCTGGCCCTTTGTAATGAATCTGTCTGGTTGTATCATATAGATACATTCGTCAAGACTTCCGTTAAGGAAAGATGTCTTGATATCTATTTGCCAGATTTTGTAATCGAAATGAGCAGTAATGGAAAAGAGAATTTGAATAGACTTAGGCATGGCTACCGGCAAAAAGGTCTCCTCATAATCGATCCCTTCTTTCTGAGTGAACCCTTTAGTAATAAGCTTAGTTTTGAAGGTTTTAACCTTTTCGTTAGCTCATCTCTTCCTCTTGTAGATCCACTTGCAACCAATGGATTTTATCCCTTCAGGTGATTCTACAAGTTCCAAGACCTGATTGAAATACATAGATTCTATCTCTGAATTCATGGCTCTTTGCCAAAGATCTGCATCTTTGTCCTAAAGTGCTTTATTGTAGTTACAGTGCTCAGTATCTAGTTCTATTGGGATCTTGTCAAAAGACTCTCACAAGAACATCTACTGATCAGGTTGATGAACAACCCTCCCACTACAATGAGGCACTATCTATGTCTATGTACTAGCAGTAACATGCTGTGTAGAATCTGAACCCTGTGCATCAGCACCATGTTCATGATTTGCACATGTTCTGATAATCCTCCCACTATGACGAGACAATGGGATATCAGTGACTTGTGGTCCCTCTTTCGGTCTACTGGTATTTTCTCTCATTCTTCTAGAACAATATTACTTTTAGACCTGTGGTCCATAATATAATCATCTTCTAAGAATCGGGCATTAGTGTTAACAATGACCTTCTGATCCTTAAGATTATAAAATAGACCATCCTTCGTTCCCTTGAGATACCCCACAAAGAAACAAACTTCTATCCTTAGTTCCAACATACTCGCATTCCTTTTCAGCACATGTGCTAGACACCCCCAAATCTTAATGTATGTCAGACTAGGCTTACGCCCGGTCCACAATTCTGTGGGAGTAGAAGTGTGTGACACCGACTTGATTTTTTTGGAATGATTAAGTATTCTTGTTATCTCGAAACCTCTAGAATGTTTTAAGTACACCCTCGGCACGTGTTCGGGTTCCGTTAAGGATTGTTTGGCTAGCGTTTGGGCTGAAAAAACCAGTTTTACACAGAAAAACACACTGCCCAGCAGTTCAGTTGACTAGAGGGGTTGGGCCAGCCGACTGGACCAAGTTTTTCGAGTTTGGTCGACTGAACTGGGGAGTTCGGTCGACTGAACAGTGGCGGTGGAAGAGTTCTGGAGTTTTAGAACTCCTTCAATTGACTGAAGTGTCCTCTTCAGTCGACTGAACTGTGATTTTTGGCGAGCCTATAAGTTTTCCAGGGGCTATTATGTTTGGAAAAAGCTTATTTCTTTCATTCTCTCTGCCTTCTCTCTTGATTTTGAGGGCCTGGGGCTCAGGTTTTCAGCGATCTGACAGTGTATCCTCGATGTTGGTGCTGGGGGCTTCGTATATATCTGAACAGATTTTCGTTTTGATGATGTTTGATTTTCAAGGCTTCGAGTTTTGACTTGCCGAGGTAAGATTCTACACCCTACTGCTGTATAAGGGTGTTGAATGTAATTATATGTGTTTTCATCGGATAAAAAATACATCAAATGCCATATTTATGTTTAAACCTTATTTTTTGGGTTAAAAGCATATTTTTCACTTTTCTTAGTTTATTACATTGTATGACGTGTGATTTTATGATTTTCAAAGGACGTTCTTGAAAACAGTGGAAAATGATGGTTTTTGATAAAAATCTCGATATTTTATGTTTTGGAGGTTTGGAGCTAACCCTTGGGGTTGAATCTCAGTTTTTGGAACGCTTTATTGAAAATGGGAAAGACATTTTGAAATGTTTTTGTTTGATTTCCATGTTGATTGATGGATCTATATACATATTTCATGTATTTTGTGAAAATATTTTCGTAGTTGAGCTATGGGACGATTTTTGAAATGATTCTCTAGATGTACCGGGAGAGCGGATATTTGGCACGAGTTGCCCTTGGTGGAAGTCCAAAAACATGCGCAGAGTAGGTACCTTGGTCCTTCGCGTTAATCCCCGTAAACTAGGCGGTTGGGTGCTTTGTTCCCTCGGGTTGTTGAACCTGTAAACTAAGCTTTTACGTTATGGTGGCTTCGTGTGGAACTTGCATTTACCTAATCGGTCCTACGATGTGTAAGGATTGGGTAAAGGGACAGGAGTCTATAGTTGCTACATCTGTCCCCTTGTGATGGAGTCGGTACATAGGATTCATTTTCCTTTTTCCTCGACTGCGTGTTTCGAGTGGATTATATTTTATCTTTTCTCCTCAGTGGTGTAGCCCGAGTGGAGCATACTATTTTATTTTCCTCGGCTGTGTGTGTTTCAAGTGAAAAATATCTTTTATCTTTCCTCGGTGTGTGATCCGAGTGAGAAAATAACGTTTTGGTTACTATTTTTCTTCAATTGTAAAATGTTATTTTGCATTGTATAAGTGCATGGTTTGTGGATGGAAAACCATTTTGGAGGCTTATGGGAGTCTAATGGAAAAACTTTGGGTTTTATGGTGTAAAACCTTTTTAGCTGTGTGGTTGAGTTTGCTCCTACTATATGATGTGCATGGTTTTAAGGATGAAAATGTAGAATTTTATGAAGTAAAACTGTTTTGAGGCTCGTGTTTGCCTGATGGAAAACGTTTGGTTTTGGGTTGAGAAAACCTTTTTGACTCCTGTGGTTGAGTCTGCATACCTATGATTGCATAACCTGCTTTACAGCTTTATAGCCTATTTCTATTGGGTTTCGGCTCACGGTGTGAGATTTTGCTATAAAACCATTTTCAGGTAAGCGTGGTCCTGTAGGTTGACCCGATGGTGCCCGGAGGTGGCTGATGATAAGACTTTTGTTTTGTCTTGATAGGTAGTTTATACCTTTCTGTGTATGTTTCATGTTGGTTATAACATGTTGTAAAACATATGTAATTATTACGGATGTTTGCATGTTTTAATGCTTTAGAGGGAATTTTGGGTCGGTTGTTGTTTTTTGTAAGTTCTTACTACGTTTTTCGTTGTTGGGAACAATGGTTTACAAACGGGATTTTCAAATGGTTTATGCTTCATTTAAACGCTTGTGCTTTGAGGTAGATTTTGGAACGGCCTAAGCTTCTTTTAAAATGAAAAGATTTTTCTCATTCAAAACACGTACTTTATTTTTAAAGGCTTAGCTTGTGGGGTTATAACTGTAGTCTTTTGGCTACTCTTTTAAATCAATAAACCCTCGGCAGTAGGTTTTTACAAAAGTTTTAGCCTTGTTTGGTCTTTTGGTCTTAAATCCCTTTTGTTTGGATGGTTTGGTGGTTGTTAGTGGCTTTTCGCATGACCTGGAGTTTGGGGCGTGACAACTTGGTATTAGAGCTCTGGGTTCGAATACCTATGAGTTGTGGAAAGAGGGTGTGTTACCTTGTGAGGATGTGTCTGCTTGGTTGCTTGTGTTTTGAACATGAGTATGTTGATGTCGTGTGTATGTAAGCATGGAGGTTGGACCTTAGGATTGATCAGTCTTACCTTCGGGTGTTTGGACTAACAGACTTGGAAGCCAAGTTAGAAACGCGTTTCATGGACATAATTTCTAGCAAAGAATCTAAGTAGGTTATCTAAAGTGACGCGTTATTCTTGTCGGTTCTCCTCAGTATCGGTGTTGTGTCTACATGATCGTCGTGGCTATGTGTTAGCATGACGATGTGATATGTGGTAGAAGTAACATGATAGATCGATCTTAGGTTGTTGTGTTTCATGCTTTCCTTTATATAACCTTTACACCCTTAGAGACGACGAGACCGTGGTTTGGATCTTGGTTATGTGACTTGGTTGTTATCAGTTATAGAGATACGATTATGGGTTAAGCGTCGATCGGTTGGTATGTTGTGGAACTCATTAGTGAGTTGGGTTCAGCCGTGTGAGGTTGGCCTCACTAGTGAGTTGGGTCATGGTTTCTTGTTGGCCCTTTTTCTTTCCTTTGGATGGAAGGAGAGAGAGTTTTCTTGTATACGATTGTTTTATAAACGAATATCTGGTGCGAATTGTTTCATCTCGGTTGGCTGGAGATTCCAGGTTCTTGATTGGTTCTGATTTGGTGGTGTTCTGAGTTTGTGGAATCCTAGTGGAATTGTGCCCGTGTTGTGACTCGTGTTGTGACCCATGTTGTGACTCGGGAACTTATGTCGTTGTGATTGGGTGATGGTTGGACTAATCCTTCGTGGTTCCAATGGATGGTTGACCCATTTTGATTGTGATCCCTGTGAGGTCTGATTGATGGACAGGGAATGCTTAAGAGTTGGTGTTGAGATGTTAAGTTCTTTTGTAGTGATCAGTTGAGAATCCTTGACTGTTGCGTGTGTGTATGGTTGTGCTTCTAGCTCATGGCAGAGCAAAAATTTTATCGTAGCAGTGCGGCTGTGATATACGTATGGTGGGTTTCTGGTAGACTTTTGTGAGTCTGGCCTTTTGTTCTGTTTGAGGACTTGGAACTACGAGTTCTTGGAGTCGAGGAGTGGTTGCCGACTGTGGTGAGTGTTGTGCTTCGGCATAACTGTTCTTTGTGTGGATGGTGGTCCCAAGAGTATGATTTTGGAGAAGCCTTGGTTGGCGTGGCCTGTTCGGACCGACATGATTGTTTGGTTGGGAACGAAAGGGCCGTGATGAGCTCTGGATGCGAGGAAATTGCTAAGTGTAAGATGCAAGTCTTCGTAACAGTGATTGGGCAGTGAGACGCTGAGATGTGTAGTGCTGTACGGTTGCACGGGAGATGTGGTTGGGTTTGTATAGGTTGTTGGGTACCTATGAGATCTCCTGTCTGCGTGAGCTTTGTGACTGTGATGCCAGATTAGTTTTTTGTTGTGTAGACCTTTGTCTGGGACAATGGTGTGCCACCTAGTGTTTCTCCTGAGTGAGAACAATAGTTCATGATGGAAGATTGGATAGAGGGTGAAGGTTTGAAGGTTTGATGAGATCTGTTCTTCGGTATTTTATGTGAGTTAAGTGAGCTTCACTCTAATGAGCTTCTCTCTGGAGTTGGGTGTTGTGTTGTTGCTTGTGGATCAGTGTCATGATAGCTTCAGTAATGGAGATGTTGGCATCAGTAGGGTGATGATGTGGTATCAAAGTCGTGGTCATCTGGTGATCGTTAGGACTTGAGTAAAGTTTGTGTGCAGGGTGTGTAACTCCTTACGGCCGATGCCAAGGCTTGACGTCATGTGTCAGACTTGTGGAGATGGTCCTGGGTGTGCATGGTGAGATGCTGTTGATAGTCTCTATGCCCTGTCATGGAATAGAGGATGTTTGGGATCGAGTACCATGGTAGATTGGCCTCGTGTGATGCATTTGTCGTTGGAGTGGTTTGAGTTCGGCGAGAGTTGTGTTTCGCAGTTTGGCAATGTTAGTTGGATTTTGATCAGGTGTTTCAAGGATGTTTCCTGGATGACAGTGATATCAGCAGGACTTGCCCGTGCCCACAGTTTCTGTGGGGTCGATTCTTCACATCGCGTTTAACTTGTGTGACGACGGTTGTATTTTTGGTATCAGTTTTGTGACGACAGGTTTGGGATTTCAGTTGCTGGGGTATTTCTATTGTTGTGTGGTGTCGCTGGGTTTACATCAGAGGTTGTTGATGGTCGATGGGCTGGTGTTTGGCTTGCGTTCAGTGTTGAATTTAGGGAACAAAATTCCTTTAAGAGGGGAGAGTTGTGGGACCCCGACCTGATTCTTTTTGGAATGATTAAGTGTTCGAGTTATCTCGGAACCTCCCGAATGTTTTAAGTACACCCTTGGTGCATGTTTGGGTTCTGTTAACGCTTGTTTGGCTAGCGTTAGGGCTAAAAGAACCAATTCTACGCAAAAAAACACGCTGCCAAGTAGTTCAGTCGACTAGAGGGGTTAGCCCGGTTGACTGGACCAAGTTTTTCCTGTTTGGTCGGCTGAACTGGGAAGTTCAGTCGACTGGACAGTGGCCGTGGAAGAGTTTTAGAGTTTTGGAACTCCTTCAGTCGACTGAAGTGGCCTCTTCAGTTGACTGAACCGTGATTTTTGGCGAGCCTATAAGTATTCAAGGGGCTATTATGTTTGGAAAAAGCTTATTTCTACCATTCTCTCTGCCTTCTCTCTTGATTTTGAGGGCCCGAGGCTCAGGTTTTCAGCGATCTGACAGTGGATCCTCGATGTTTGTGTCGGGGGCTTCGTATATATCCGGACAGATTCTCGTTCTGACGAGGTTCAATTTTTTAGGCTTCGAGTTTTGACTCATCGAGATAGGATTCTAGACCCTACTGCTGTATTAGGGTGTTGTATGTAATTATGTGTTTTCACCAGGTAGAAAATACATCAAATGCCATATTTATTTTAAAGCTTATTTTTTGGGTAAAAAGCATGTTTTTTGCTTTTTTTTATTTACTTCTTCGTATGACGTGTGGTTTTAAGGTTTTCAAAGGGTGTTCTTGAAAACGGTAGAAAATGATGATTTTTGATAAAAAAATCTCAACATTTTATGTTTTGGAGGTTTGGAGCTAACCCTTGGGGTTGAGTCTCAGTTTTTGGAACGTTTTGTTGAAAACGGAGAAAAATATTTTGAAATATTTTTGTTTGATCTCTATATTGATGGTTGGATCTATATATATGTTCTATGTATTTTGTAGAAATATTTTCATAGTTGAGCTACGGGACAGTTTTTGAAATGATTCTCTAGATGTACCGGAATAGCGGGTATTTGGCACGAGTTGCCCTCGGTGGAATTCTGAAAACATGCGCAGAGTAGGTACCTTGGTCCTTAGGGTTAATTCTCGTAAACTAGGCAGTTAGGTGCTTTGTTCCCTCGGGTTGTTGAACCTATAAACTAAGCATATACGTTGTGTTGGATTCGTGTAGAACTTGCATTTACCTAACCGGTCCTACGATGTGTAGGGATTGGGTAAAGGGGTAGGAGTCTATAGTTTCTACATCTGTCCCCTTGTGACGGAGTCGGTACATAGGATTCATTTTACTTTTGCCTCGGCTACGTGTTCTGAGTGGATTATATTTTATCTTTTCTCCTCCGTGGTGTAGTCCGAGTGGAGCATACTGTTTTGTTTTCCTCGGCTGTGTGTGTTCCGAGTGGAAAATATCTTTTATCTTTCTTCGGTGTGTGATCCGAGTAGGAAAATAACGTTTTGGTTACTATTTTCCTTCAACAGTAAAATGTTGTTTTGCATTGTATAAATGCATGGTTTGTGGATGGAAAACTGTTTTGGAGGCTTATGGGAGTCTGATGGGAAAACTTGGGATTTTATGGCGTAAAACCTTTTTAGCAGTGTGGTTGAGTTGGCTTCCACTATATGATGTCCATGGTTCTAAGGATGGAAATGTGGAGTTTTATGAAAGAAAACAATTTTGAGGCTCGTGTTTGCCTGATGGAAAACGTATGGTTTTGGGTTGAGAAAACCTTTTTAACTCCTGTGGTTAAGTCTACATGCTTATGATTGCATAACTTGCTTTACAGCTTTATAGTCTGTTTCTAATGGGCTTTGGCTCACTGTGTGGGATTTTGCTGTAAAACCATTTTCAGGTAAGCGTGGTCCTGTAGGTTGACCCGGTAGTGTCCGGAGGTGGCTGATGACAAGACTTCTATTTTGAATTGATAGGTAGTTTATGCCTTTTTGTGTATGTTTCATGTTGGTTATAACATGTTGTAAAGCATATGTAATTATTATGGATGTATACATGTTTTAATGCTTTCGAGAGAATCTTGGGTCGGTTGTTATTTTCTGTAGTTTCTTACTATGTTTTTCGTTGTTGGGATCAACGATTTATAAATGGAATTTTCAAATGGTTTATGCTTCATTTAAACGCTTGTGCTTCGAGGTAGATTTTGAAACGGCCTAAGCTTCTTTTAAAACGAAAGGATTTTCTTATTCAAAACGCGTACTTTATTTTTAAAGGCTTAGTTTGTGGGGCTGTAACTGTAGTCTTTTGGCTACTCTTTTAAATCAATAAACCCTCGGTAGTAGGTTTTTACAAAAGTTTTGGCCTTGTTTGGTCTTCTAGTCTTAAATCCTTTTTGTTTGGGCGATTTGGTGGTTGTTCAGTGGCTTTTCGCGTGACCCAGAGTTTGGGGCGTGACAAGAAGGTACTGGCTTAGAAGATACCAAGTTTAGAATGTAAGCCGCTGTCTCTAATGCGAGTCCCTAAAATGAATCAGCTAAACCTAAATAATTCATCATGAACCATACTATCTCTATAAGAGTCCTATTCCTTCTTTCTGTTATACCATTCTATTATGGAGTGCTAGATGTAGTCAACTGGGATATAATCCCTTTTGATGATAGGTAATCCCAAAATTCTCCAAAGAGGTATTCCCCACCAAGGGTCGATCATAGTGATTTGATACTTTTACCCAGACCCTTATCTACCTCCGCCTTCAATTCTTTGATTTTCTCAAAAATATTCAGACTTATGGTGCATCAACTAAATGTATCAATACCTTGAGTAGTCATCAATGAAACTGACAAAGTACTCAAAGCCACCTCTAGCCCGGATTGTCATAGGAGCACATACATCAGAGTGAACCAGTTCTAACAGTTCTTTAGCTCTATAGCCTTTGGCCGAAAAGGGCCTCTTAGTTATCTTACCCTCTAAGTAGGATTCACAGACTGGAAGTGCCTCCACTTCCAATGAACTCAAAGGTTCATCTTTTACGAGTCTTTTTATCCTTTTTAGATTAATATGACCCAAGCCTAACTGCCAAAAAAACGTTTGATTCATTAAAGAAGAAAATGTTCCTTTAAATGGTAAATTAGATATGTTATTTAATTCTGTTAGTTGCAGTGTAGGAGAGAATGTAATAATAACATAAAGATCATCCACCCATGTGCTAGAACAGATAATCCGTTTATTATCCTTAATAACCATAGAGTTATTAAAATAAACTAAATATCCATCTTTAACTAATCTAGAAATGAAAACTAAGTTCTTTCTAATGGAATGTATATAAAAATAGTCACTCAATAATAAAATCCGATCTCTACTAAAATTGAGAGTGACATCTCCCACTGCAACTGCTGTTACCTTTGTATTATTGCCCATATATAGGTAAATCTCCCCATCACTAAGTTGTCGGGTTTCTTAGAACCACTGCAACAAATTGCAGACATAATCAGTGACTCCCGTATCTACACACTAGGTACCGGTAGATAACACTTGTAAGGACCTGGCATGTGTTTATTTTCTGCTTTCGATTAAGTGAGGAGACGAAATTAATTTTGGACGTGGGAGTTATAGAATTTTGTTCAGTAACGGTTAACTTACTGACATGTGAAAAATGTAATTAAGAAGTTAATGAAATTAGATTGGAGTGAAAGAAGGCCATTAGAGCTAAAGTTAAAAAGGAAAAAGGAGAAAAGAGAAGAGGTTGACCAAACAAGGCCTTTCGGCCATTCTAGAAGAGTGGAGAGAGAGAGAGAGAGAGATAGAAATATAAAAGGGGGCCCTCACCCCCTTCCACGCCAGACACCTTCATCTCATCTTCTCTTCTTCTCTTCTTTCCTCTATGGAAGAACCTACCAAAATCCATAAACCCTAGCCTTCCTCCCTCAAAATTTGAGTAGTTTGGAACAAAATTGAGAGCTAATAATGGAGGAGAGAAGCTTTAATCCACAAGACAAGCAACTAAAGATGAAAATCAAGCTTTGGAGCAAGGAAATGGAAGATTGAACATCAAGGAGCAAACCAAGGAGGCAACCGAAACTCTAAGAGGAAGAAAGTGGTAGAATCATGAAGCTTGAAGGTTAATTGAGGTAAGATATAGATTATCTCATATGTTTTATATTGATTTGGGTTGATACTTTGTTGGTACGGATAAAACCTAGTTCATTTCATACTTAATTGACAAATTCATGGATGTGTGTGTGATTTGAGTTGGGTTTGATGAAAATTGGAGTTTTGAGAAATGATTTAACCATGATTTTAAAGAAATATTGTGAGAAAAGAGGTTTATGAGACTTTGGATTCCATGTTTTGTATAAAAATGGGTTTGGATTAACTTCAAAACCTAGAAAAAAAATCAATTTTCGGCGCAGGACCACTTAATGGACCAATCAATCGGTCTATCAGGCGGTCAAAGGTTGTTCTCGGTATTTTCTGCAGGTTAGACAGCTGGATAGACCGATCGATCGGTCTATCGCGCGGTCTGTTTCGCTGGTCAAAATTTTGATTTTCAAATTAATGTATCTCTCTCATCCGAACTCTGAATTGGGTCAATTTTATATTCAAATCGAAGCCTCGGAAGTCCTCTTTCCAATGAGACTACTCTCACAAGAAAATTCTTTTTGTAGAAAAAGTTATGATCAAAATAGTGAGAGTATGTCAAGATTTCGTAACTATTTTCATCCATTTTTAGCCAAATGCTTTAGAAAAACTTATTTTCTTTATTAGTAGCCCTTTTTACTAAACTTCTAATCCCTTGAGCTTATGGTACACCTATATACATATTTAGATTGTGTTTGAAGGCATGAATTGAGTTAGTTTATCGGGCTTTCTATTACAATAAACGTGAGTTTCAAATAGATACGTATATATAAACATGATAGGTGTTACCTTTTTAAAATAATGTGATCTTTTTGCTATCAACCTCGTGTTCTTGGTGATAGGTCACATGGTAGAAACGTTATGAAATATGAGGAATTTTATAATCAAAGTTGTGTTATATGTGATGTGAAAATTTAATTTAAAATAGGGTTTGGAATCAAAATGGTGTATTATGGCAATAATTGGGAGAGGAACCATTTGTGGGTTGAACTCCAGAGTTTTTAACTAATAATGAACCGTATGGATTGATGTGGATTAAGTTGGCCTAGCGGGTCCACGGTAAAAGACCAAAAACTTGCGCAAGATGGGGACCACGTGCCCACGGGTTAGCCCTCGAAACGTGGTCTTATGTCGTGGTGAGTTATAGAGCTATCTATTACCCAATGACTTCGCGTAGCCTATTGGGATTAATAGGGAGGGGTTTCTATAAGCTATGCCCGACACCAGTTCATTAGAAGTAATACGGTTTTTGTGAAAATCGGGAAATTAAAATGAATGATTTATGGATGGAAAACAAAGAGATAAATGGAAGTACTTTGGTGTGTGTGAGTGTGTGAGTGTGTGCGTTAAAAAGGAAAGGATTTAAATTATGTGCATACTTATTTCGGTTACGCCCATCATACCTCACAAATCATGTATTATATTTGAGTTGATATTTATCCTACGAGCTTCGGCTCATATATATATATATATATATATCAAACAATTTCAGGTTCCGAAGAACGGGGCGACCCCAAAGCTATGAATGCTTTTGGAAAGGGCAAAGAGTTGGAGTCCTGATTTCTTTGTTTTTGTTGTACATAAAACTAATGGAAGTGATGTAATGAAAGGGTTGGTTAATGATGAATATATGTTATCTCAAACCTTTGTAGTAAATCTGGGAATGTAAATTTTGGAGTTTGGCTCATTTTATTAAACCCTTGAATGTCATGTACAATATTTTCTTATATTATGGGGCATCACCAATGGTTGTGGTTTATGTATGCTGAGTTTAGGGGTTAGTTCACGGACCCAGGTTTGGGTCGTGAAAACACTGCTAAACATGATTTCACAACCAGTGAATAGAAATTACCCTGTTTGTTTAGCTTGCTGAGATAAATTGGACATAACTTTTCTCTAGTGTAGTGTTTGGTTGCAGTGAAAACATCTGCCTTTTGACTCTTTCACACCAGTCAGTGGCCTACTAACCACCTTGAAAATCGTGCCACAATGTTTCTGAACATTTTTCTTCTTCATGCCTTTCAGCCCAGAGGAAGAACCTTTTTCAGAAATAAACATATTTTCTAGCATTAAAAAAATACTCTTGGTAGTTAAAGCTATATCCAAGTTACTTTTCCAGTCAACAAGATTTGGTCCCATAAGTTTGTTTTCTTTGAGTATTGAAGTAAATGGGTTGAAAGCCATTTTAATCCTCAGAATTACATAATTAAAATTATCATTAAATTATAATGAGAAAATTTTATGAATTTATTTTAATTTGGTTCCCTCCACCATTTTAAATGAAATTCGCCAGTAGCCTGGTACCATGTGAATAGCATGCCTCGATGGTAGGACGTCTACTACCCATCGTTTGTCCAGACATACCAATTCTTATTAATTTTACTATCTAGGTAATAGACCCTGCCAAGCAAAGTTAAATAACTAACATAGTTTCGATCAAGTATATAATAGTAGTGACTCAAATAGAAAGGATACTATTATACATAACTAAGTGTGAACCATTACCTAATCCCAAATCAATCGCTTCGCAATGAACCCTTCAGATGGAGTTGTGATCCACACAAACAATTATCTAAAATTATTCCAAAAGGAGGTTTGTACTGGCGATACTGCAATTAATCTGTCCGATGAGGAGGAAGGCCTTACTGCAAATACGCTAGATTTAATTACGTCGCCTACAAACTGGTGATGGAGACTGTGAGATTTATCTGTGAATAAATTTCCTCTCCCACTTAGATTTTTAAAACATTTTTAAGGGTATAAAAATCCGTTTAATTAAAATAAATTTATTAATGTCGAAAACCACACGATCTAAAAGAATCAAGCATCTTTCTGTGTATATGATTCCAAAGATTTTGATTTGTCAAACCATCTTTTCGTGTTTTAATGCGCAACAAATAAAATTTAATAAATGCACAATTTTTTCTTCAGCTTTTAAGTTAAGGTAGTGATTAAAGGTATTTTTTATTTTATTTCCTATTCCACATTTTTAAAAAAATAATAGTTTATTTAGATTAAACACTTTTTTATTTAATTAATTCAAAATTCAAAATTAATTTTTACATTTTTTCGAGATATTTCATTTTATGAAAAATCATCTTAAACATGATATTTTGTAAAAAAATAAAATATCTAAAGTTTTTTTTATTTAATTAAAAACTTTAATTAAAAAAAAATTAATTTTATTTTTCATTACAAAATATTTAATTAAAATAAAATTTTTTGAATTAATTAAATTAACAAAATAATATAAAATAGATA
Source organism: Heliamphora ciliata (assembly GCA_032360265.1). Taxonomy (NCBI): domain Eukaryota; kingdom Viridiplantae; phylum Streptophyta; class Magnoliopsida; order Ericales; family Sarraceniaceae; genus Heliamphora; species Heliamphora ciliata. Next base: position 14,075 of record JAUMHN010073509.1, read on the forward strand.
TACAACATCTACGCAGTTCATATATATAAATACGATATGCATATATCCCAGTTTTATGATCGATTAGAAACTCTGGTAAGTTTCAAACTCCTATTAAAGATAAGCTGCATCAATTCTCGTTCCTGTCAGCTTTTTGTATCCCGATTATATTAGAATTCTTTAGTACACTTCGATATATATAGATATATCATATCAGTATCAAAACACATCAGAAAAGACGATCAAAACAACCCCGATCCAAGCCACCACCGCCTGCCCCAAGCCGCCGCCGCTGCCACCTCAGTGCTCCGTTTCTTACCCTTTTTATACGAAAAAATAGCTCTCGAAAAATAATATTTTTTTGTCAAAAAATCAGCTCAAAAATAACTCGAAAAACTGTCGAAAAGCTGCTTGAAATAGCCGTCGCTGTTGCATCAAATAGCCCACCAATTTGGGCTTTCTTCGGTGATGTTTTTGCTCTCATTTTTTTTGAGAAAATAGATCAATTATCCATCAACATGTTTCTTTGAAGAACGACTCGAAAATAGTCCCAAAAAACACTGAAAACAGCCCCAAAGGGCTGCTGCCCTTGCACTGCCGGTTGCTGCCGCCGCTACCTGGTTTTTATGCACTGTTTGGCCTAGTTTTTTAATGATTTTTTAATAGTGTTTTAAGGTATTTTTACTGCAATTTTATGCCTAAAAAATTAGTCAAAAAATAGTACCAAAAATGAACCGAAAAATCAATAAAATCAGCCTCGAATCGCTGCCGACAAAGCCGCCAGTGGTGAGTTATTTTTGCTAATTTTTTCTGCTATTTTGACTTATTTTTGTTGCTATTTTCAATGCATAAATACTATAAAAAATCATCAGAAAAAATAGTTTTAAAACCTTTAAAAAATTACCACGATCCATGGCCCGTAAAAAATAAATCATCATTCAAACCATTCAATCAAACATGAAAAAATATGATGATCATAAAATTGGAATTGTCACGCCCCGACTCCCGAGTCCCGTGAACTCCACTTGAGAACCCAACATTAAAGAATCACCGAGGGGACTCCTTTGTATACAACTCTACTTATGGTTAGAACCTTCTAATACTTGGATATAATTTGTTTTAAAAGAAGATCCTTTCAAAAACTTCAAAAATATTCTAAGTCTATTTATTAAAAATTTCGGCAGAGTATCCTCTGTTTTTCGGACTATTCCAATTTTCCTGTAAACCTGTTAAACTCCAAACATAATATATACACAGGCACCGCCTGGATTCCAATTCTCAAACACAATCAAAACTACTATAACTATTCATATTCAATTACATAACAGGTATACCAATTCCCAAAAGAAATTAAGCCATACAAACTTAAGCTACATTATAATTAACATCCTCCACTTCCTTACAATTGTATTCATCACCATACATCAATCCATACATAATTTCACTACATGTATTCATCCATGACAATCTCACAATTTCCATATGGTTTCTCAATACAATTATTTGAAACGAATACATGAGATTTAAACATGGATATATACATGATTACGTCCATAAATGAAATTGCTCATTTCTTCCGAAACATTCTTCAAGATCCCATCCTTTGCTTGCCTTTCTTTTATTAAAACCTGTAAAAGGTTGGATACATACAACCTGATTCGAAGCTCGTAGGATAAGACTAATAACAGTGCAATGCATGATTTTGTGAGGTGTGGATGAGCAAGATATTATGCAATCATTTTTATTTATTCATTTTATTTATTTCTCACTTTAGATACACATCTAGTTTATATAAACTTTAAAGATAATATGAATTCATTTAGATTTCTTGGCTTCAAAGTTTCTTAACTCATCCATTTAGTTCGTCTGTTAATTATTCCAACGTTATAATATCATTAAACTTGCTTCAGCATCTTAATTTGTCTATTAAATTTTTATTTCTATTCTTTTCGTTTCTTTTTCATTAGTCACATTCGGCTTTAGTTATTTCTCTTTTTAATTCATGCATCTATTATTCACATTTCCATTTCCTTCCATTAATCACATATTGAACTGATTAATTACATAATCTCTTTATAATTCTTTAATTCTTGCTCTTATATTTGTTTTCTTCTTAATCAATTACCCAATTATCAATTCACCTTTTTCCATGATAAATCCATTACTTACTTTCACATTCTTAAATTCTTTTAATTCACATTTCACTTTTTTTTCATTAATCAAACCACTGAACCGACGTCGGGTGCAGCTTATAGAAACCCCTCCCTATTCCCCCACTAGGCAACGCAAAGCCCTTGGGTAATAGATAGCTCTATAACTCACCACGACAACCGCCTTTTTCGATTTTCCTGAGGAACGCCGATGGGTAGGTAACCCACGCACACCTTTTCGGGGATTGACCCGATGGGTAGGGCACCTTACTTATGCAAGTTTCCGGTCTTTCACTGCAGAGTTAGTCAAGCCCAACTTAATCACATCCACATCAATAATTCTCGGTTCAATATTTGATTAATCATATCAGTATTCATCAATCAACCAGAAGTCCATCTCCCCAATTTACTTTCACAATCACATCATATTTTCCATTTCAATTCAAAATCATATTTCCAATTCCAATTCACAACCATATTTCCAATTCCATATTCACAACCATATATTTCTCAAATTACCTTCATTATATTTTTCCATTTTAACATCGTAAATCTCATACTATGATTCACGTTTCTTACAATCAGAATTCTATATCAATTGTCTTTACATCATCTCATTTTCAATATAATTCTAATCATAAAAGATCAGATTAGTATTTGCCATTCTCATATTCCATGTTCACCCAATTGTACTCTATGAGATTATATTATTAACTTATAATTGCACAATTAGCTCGTATCTTTGTCCAACCTTCATAAATTCAATTTGAAACTCAATAAACTTAATAAGAGCTCATTTAAGATTCTTCATTAATTGATCCTTAAATTGTTCACCTATTGTTATGAATTCAACAATAAGTTCATAACGCATCATATTATAAGGCCCAAGCAACTATTTACAAATTCCACATTTAACACTTTACCCTACTATAAAGAATCAAGTTCCTTTTGTTTGAAATTAAATTTGCAAACTATGAATTTTGTGAGTGTTGTCACAATTCTCCCAAGTGTTCACTTGAACTATCAATTTTACTTGCAAATCATAAATCAATCAATTAAATCACATGATTCAAACCTCCCTACAATCCAACACTCCATTCACAAATCAAGAATTAAATTATTTATATGACATTATATCTAAGAAAACTCACCCTCCTCACAGTCTTTCGATTCAACTATCACTTTAATCACCTAATTCCATTATTATAAAACGATTCAACAATTCAATACCATAATAAATTTTAAAGCCTTAATTAATCATTTAGATCCATTCACCATGAAATTCTCACATTTAGTAAATTCTCATGAAATTGGTAATATCAAGGTTTATGTTCTTTTCAAAAATCAAGGAGTTGCTCTTTATCTCCATGATTAACTAGTAGCATTGTTCAATTATCTCATTTTTAGCGTCACGTTCTTACATTTTTATCCCATGATCATAAAACTAATTTATAGTGCATTTAACCACAAAAATTTTAGGCACTCTCATAAGTATTCCAACTCTCGCATTTTTACCCCACGTTTGTGAAATTGAATCTTTACTATAACCCCCATTAGGTTTCATCAAAAACCTTCCTAACTGCCCAAATTGGATAACCATGAGTTATCTAAGGTACGATAACACACCAAGCTTCCTAACTTGTCCCCCAGTTTAACTAGTTCACCTAAAATCTCTATTTCACCATTTTATAAAAATTTTCCAACATCAACCCTTTTTATATTCAACTTATCAATTCATACCTTCAATTTAGAATTCAACCAAAGCTCTTATGAGCTAACCATTTGAACTTAAACTTTCAACTCCTTAAATTATAAGGTTAAAGTCATCAATTCTTAGTTCCAATTACTACCCTAGAATCTTAAGTTCAATTTAAATTTCATGCTTGCCACTAGTCATGACTCTCATCTTCAACCCTTTATGGAATTTATTCAATTCATGGGTAGATTACAATCTCCTTCTTCTCTTATGAAGTTACCTGGCCACAGTTTCTGCTCTTGTACTACCATCTAAGAATATCTTGTTATTATTATGAGTTTAAATCAATTAATCCATGAATTTGTCCGAATGCGACTTAAGCACTGTGAGACCCTGACCCGTTTTTTTTTCTGCGTTTTTGGACGCGCGTTACGTGTTTCCATTTGAGCATGTTTTTAATGCTTTTGATGCTTGATCGGGCTTAGATATGCATGCTGGGTAGGTTCCCGGGGTCATAGGCTGCTGTGGCATGAATCTCGAAAATTTTCAAAAAAAAAAGATATTTTGGAGACCTATAAATATTTAGAGTTAGATATTTTCATAATGATATTTTCTAAAATATAACTCCTAAGTTTCCCATTTTTATCTCTACCTTCTCTCTAAGTTCTCGAGGGCCTGCGGCTCGGTTTTCAACAATACAATAGCGAATCCTTACTTTTGGCATCGTGGGCTACGCAACTATCCGATTAGATTTTGATTTCGACGAAGCTCGATTTTGCACGTGGTTTGAGACGTCGAATTTTTAACTCACCGACGTAAGATTCTAGACCTGTATGTGTTATAAGGGTGCTATGGGTAATCGGCTGTCTTTTTACAGGTCGAATTGTTGTAGATCTGGTTTTCTGTAAAATTGGATTTTTGGGTTAAAAACTGGGTTTTTGTCGATTTCGGTGGATGGAATCGGGTACCGGGAGTTTCTTTTGAGGCCTTTGTGTTAGGCCTAGGCGTGTGGATGTTCACGGGTGTTATTTTGGAGTTTGGAGGCTTCGATTCGAGGTTTGGAGTGCTGAACCCGTAGCTCAAAAATAGTTGCTGCTAGGGTTCGGTCGACTAGATCTTGAGGTTCGATCGACTGAACTTGAGATCTTGAGTTCGGTCGATTGGACCGTGGGGTTCGATCAACTGAATCGTGTTGTTTGGTGTTTTACGAGTTTCCAGTGTGGTCTTCGGTCGACTGGGTGCTTAATTCGGTCGGCTGAAGTGCTGGGGTGTGTTTTGGTGGTTCTGTGGTTGGGTTTTGGTTTCTGATTGGCGTCCTATGGTATGCAATTGATTGATTTATGGAAATTGATCGATTCAAATACATGTGGATTCCTTTTGGGGTTTGGTTAATAGCGTTGTGGTTTCGGGGGTCGTGTGGTGGCCCGGGGTGTTTATGTGATGCCGTCCTCGGGTGTGACGTGCATGGTTGGTTCAGGGTTTGTGGCACGGTTGCATGAGTGCTGGTTATGTGTGCGACGTGTGGGTTCGTGGTTTGGTTTAAGGTGGGGTTCTGGTGAGAATTGATCTGCGAGAGGTTTTAGGTGTTGGCCTTCGGGTTAGGTGTTGGTTGTCCCCGTGTGTAGACGGGTCCCGATTTGTGGACGGGTCGTTCGGGTATTGAATGACGGGTGTGTGTGGCTTGCGATGTCTAGTCAGGTTATATGGCTAAGTGCATTTATAACTATTTATTTATGTAAGTGGATTACGTTGCGTGATAGCTTATGTGTATCGTGGTTGTATGTCGTAAAACTCAGAGTTTTATTGGGTATGGATGTGATGGATTTGTGGGGGCACATGCATGTAGTGTATGTGGTATGTAATATGCATCTAAATCTTGATTAGGTTATGCAAAGGAATTTTCGGTGTTATCTCGTAATTTTAGTTTTATCCTGTAATATGCGGTGTTATCCTGTGGTATGCAGTATTATCCCGTGGTATGCAGTATTATCCCGTGGCATGCGATTTTATCCCGTGGTATAATCCGTGGTCGGCGGCTCCATCCCGTGGCTTACGGTAAAGTATGCGGTTTTATCCCGTGGTCTGGTTTACGGTCTTATCCCGTGGTGTGTGGTCTTATCCCGCGGTGTACGGTTTTACCCCGTGGTTTGGTCTATGATTTTACTCCATAATATACGGTTTTATCCCGGGAATGCATGTTTATTGTATGGCCTTTTAATCTCAGTGTTAGGACCGTGGTTGCGGCGTGTGAGGGCCGATTGTATGTATCATAGATTGCATGTATTGCATTATGGGATGGATAGACCAGCTTTCAAATTATTTTTAAGAGTCGTGTGGATCGTGATCTAAAAACCCTTTTTAACTATTTTCGGGCTCCTGTGAGTGAGTGAAAAACATGGTTGTATCCTCGCTTTCCCATTTGCATGTGAAAACTATTTTCAAGGCTTGAAAGGGAGTCTAAACCTGTACTTTGATTTCCTAGCATGTTTTGTTTATACTGCATGCTTGTCTAGTTTCTGCTGAGGTTTAGCTCACGGTGTGGGATTTGTTTTTCTTCACGTACCGGTCACGCTGGTTGATCTGGAGGTGCCGGAGGAGGTGGAAGAGTGTAGTCTTCCATTTTGTTAGTTTTGTTACATGTATGTTGTAACATGTTTTTCGGGCGTTGGAGCCGTGTAATGTAGCCATTTGGCGTTTATATACAATGCATGTACGATTTATCTTTGAGAATGTATTCTCGGGTTGGGTTTTATCTGGTTGTTTATGGGTGTTTCACGTGGCCCAGAGTTTGGGGCGTGATAACTTGGTATCAGAACTCTGGGTTCGAATACCTATGAGCCGTGGGAAGAGGTTGCATCACCGTGTAAGGTTGATTGCATGTGCTTGACTGCATGTGTTTAGATGTTTTGATAACATAGACGTGATAGCACGCAGGTCATATATGAATGATATGTATATGTGGGCATGGAGGTTGAATCTTAGGAGTGATAGTTCTACCTTTGGGCGTTTGGATTAACAAACTTGGGAGCCAAGTTAGAAACGAGTTTAGCTGACGTGATTTCTAGCAGGGAGTCTAAGTTGGTTATCCAGATTGACGTGTCATTCTTGTTGGTTCTCCTCGGTATGTGTGGTTGTCTAGCATGAACCTATGTGGCTATGTGTTAGCATGCTTATGTGGTTAAGCGTTTATGTTCATGCCATGTGCTGCATCTTATATATGTTGTTTTCTTTCATATAGACGCAATGTTGGCGAGACGAGGGCGAGACCGTGGTCGAGGCCGTGGTCGTGCTGTTGGCCAAGGGGATATTTCTATTCCTGATGTTGGGGATACTAATGCTCCCCAATGACCTATTGACATGGTAGAGTTGTTGCGTGCGCTAGTGCATTCCATCGGCCAGCTGGTTGAGACCTCTAGGGTTGAGGCGGTTAGGGAGAGGGTGCCTGAGGCTAGGGCTACTGTGGTGATGCGGAAGTTTAGACCCATGGATCCGCCTATTTTTGCAGGAGATCCTGATCCTATTGTGGCGACGGAGTGGTTGGAGTTGACGACATGGATCTTTGACACACTACAGATTGTGGAGGATGAGTTGCGGGTTTCTTTTGCTACCTTCAGCTGAGGGGTGCTGCTCATGCCTGGTGGAAATATGCCCGGACTATTGCAGGAGTTACTTGGGTAACTTTTACAGGAGTGTTTCTAGAGAAATACTTCCCAGCTTCGAGAAGAGATTTGTACAGGGAGGAGTTCTACACTCTTACCAAGGGGGAGATGGACGCCATGCTGTATGAGTCCAGGTTCACGTGCTTGTCCCAATTTGCACCTGAGTTAGTGAGCACAGACGAGCTGCGTTCTATGAGGTTTGAGCAAGGTCTGAGATCGGCGATCAGAGAGAGTGTGGTAGCGATGGGGATACGCGTGTTCACGGAGCTAGTAGAGGCAGCAGCGATGGTGGAGAACACCATGATTGAGATCCGAGATTCTAGGGAGGCCAGGATACCGCTGGGTGGAGTGGAGACGCAGACAGCTGGGCGTTCCAGCAAGAGGCAGAGGTCCTCTGGTCCCAGTTTTCATCCATCTGGATCACAGCACTTCTCTGCACCATCACCATAATTGGCTTCGTTAGGGAGGCCAGAGTAGAGGGAGGTCAGATGTTTTCAATGCAGATAGCCGGGGCATCGTGTACCAGATTGCCCGCAACCGAGGTAGTCTCGGGACCCACAGTTGAGGTAGGCTCAAAGCTCCATGTAGGACTAGTCGCAGGGGACGGAGTTGCCAGTTTGTTACAGATGTGGCAAGACTGGACACATCCGCAGGACTTGTCCCCAGAGGGAGGATGCACCGAGCATGGCTGGTACGCTAGAGGGTTCGTATGTGCGGGACCGACAGGCTCAGACTTCCAGAGCGACGATAGGTGGGGCTACATCAGTTCAGTCGGTGCGGCAGCCGACAGCACCGAGTTATGGCGGACAGGACAGAGTGGGGTTGTCCCAAGTGTATTCTCTTGCAACTCGCGGTTCATCTAGTGCACCGATTGTGCCAGAGGATGCGGATATACCATCAACGAGCAAAGATACTTTTTTAGTAGGCAGGCTTTCGACCAGTTTCCTTGTTGCATCTATTTGGGGTTGGTTATGGATCCCGTGGTTAGTGTGCTATGTTGAGGTGGTGGTCGGTGACGATGTAAGGTTGGGATGGGTTGTAGATCATGAGTCTTTCAGATAGTTGGCCATTGTCTAGGATGCCTGGCCTTGTTTGACGATATCCTAGGAATGGTTTGGCTGACCATCTCGTGTGCCTGTGTCAGTTTCGATCGACGATTTGTTCTTTGACCTTATGTTGAATTTCGGGGGCAAAATTACTTTAAGGGGGGTAGAGTTGTGAGACCCTTACCCGTTTTCTTTTTTTTTTTTTGGCGTTTTTGGATGCGCGTTACGTGTTTCCATTTGAGTAAGTTTTTAATAGTGTTGATGCATGATCGGGCTTAGATATGCATGCAGGGTAGGTTCCCGGGGTCGTGGGCCGCTATGGCATGAATCTCAAAAATTTTTTAAAAAAAAAGATATTTTAGAGACCTATAAATATCTAGAGTTAGATATTTTCATAAAGATATTTTCTAAAACATAACTCCTAAGTTTCCCATTTTTCTCTCTGCCTTCTCTCTAGGTTCTCAAGGGCCCAGGGCTCGGTTTTCAATGATTCAACATTGAATGCTTGCTTTTGGCGTCGTGGGCTATGCAACCATCCGATCAGGTTTTGATTCCAGCGAAGATCGATTTTGCACGAGGTTCGAGGCGTCGAGTTTTTAACTCACCGAGGTAGGATTTTAGACATGTATGTGTTATAAGGGTGCTATGGGTAATCGGGTGTCTTTTTACCGATTGAATTGTTATAGATCTGGTTTTCTATAAAATTAGATTTTTGAGTTAAAAACTGGGTTTTTGTCGATTTCAGTGGATGAAATCGGGTACCAGAAGTTTCTTTTGAGGTCTTGGTGTTAGGCCTAGGCGTGTGGATGTTCACGGGTGTTATTTTGGAGTTTGGAGGCTTCGATTTGAGGTTTGGAGGGCTGAACCCATAGCTCAAAAACGGTTGCTGCTTCGGTTCAGTCAACTGGATCTTGAGGTTCGATCGACTGAACCTGAGATCTTGAGTTCGGTCGACTAGACCATGGGGTTTGGTCGACTAAACCGTGTTGTTTGGTGTTTTACGAGTTTCCAGTGTGGTCTTCGGTCGACTGGGGGCTTGGTTCGGTCGACTGAAGTGCTGGGATGTGTTTTGGTGGTTATGTGGTTGGGTTTTGGTTTCTGATTGGCGTCCTATGGTATTCAATTGATTGATTTATGAGAATTGATTGATTCAAATACCTGTGAATTCCTTTTGGGGTTTGGTTAATAGCGTTGTGGTTTCGGGGGTCACGTGGTGGCCTAGGGTATTTTTGTGATGCCGTCCTCGGGTGTTATGTGCAGGGTTGGTTTAGGGTTTGTGGCACCGTTACGTGAGTGCTGGTTATGTGCGCGACGTGTGGGTTTATGGTTTGGTTTAAGGTGGGGTTTTGGTGAGAATCGATCTGTGAGAGGTTTTAAGTGTTGGCCTTCGAGTTAGGTGTTGGTTGTCCCTGTGTGTGGACGGGTCGTTCGGGTATTGAATGACGGCTGTGTGTGGCTTGCGATGCCTAGTCAGGTTATATGGCTAAGTGCATTTATAACTGTTAATTTATGTAAGTGGATTACATGGTATGATATCTTATGTGTATCGTGGTTGCATGCCGTAGAACTCAGAGTTTTGTTAGGCATGGATGTGATGAATTTGTGGGGGCACATGAATGTAGTGTATGTGGTATGTAATATGCCTCTAAATCCTGATTAGGTTATGCATAGGAATGTTCGATGTTATCCCGTAATTTTATTTTTATTCTGTAATATGCGGTGTTATCCCGTGGTATGCGGTATTATCCCATAGTATGCGGTCTTATCCCGTAGCATGCGGTTTTATCCCGTGGTATAATGCGTGGTTGGCTGTTCCATCCTGCGGCTTACGGTAAAGTATGCGGTTTTATCCCGTGGTCTAGTTTACGGTCTTATCCCGTGGTGTGCGGTCTTATCCCGATAATGCATGTTTATTGTATGGCCTTTTAATCTCAGTGTTAGGACTGTGGTTGCGGCGTATGAGGGTCGGTTGTATGTATCATAGATTGCATGTATTGCATTATGGGACGGATAGACCAGTTTTCAAATTATTTTTAAGAGTCGTGTGAATCGCGATCTAAAAACCCTTTTTAACTATTTTCGGGCTCCTGTGAGTGAGTGAAAAACATGGTTGTATCCTCGCTTTCCCATTTGCATGTGAAAACTGCTTTCAAGGCTTGAAAGAGATTCTAAACCTGTACTTCGATTTCCTAGCACGTTTTGTTTATACTGCATGCTTGTCTTGCTTCTGCTGAGCTTTGGCTCACGGTGTGGGATTTGTTTTTCTTCAAGTACCAGTCACGCTAGTTGATCTAGAGGTGCTGGAGTAGGTGGAAGAGTGTAATCTTCCTTTTTATTAGTTTTGTTACATGTATGTTGTAACATGTTTTTTGGGCGTTGGAGCCGTGTAATGTAGCCGTTTGGCGTTTATATACAATGTATGTATGGTTTATCTTTGAGAGTGTATTCTCGGGTTGGGTTTTATCTGGTTGTTTACGGGTGTTTCACGTGGCCCGGAGTTTGGGGCGTGACAAGCACTTAAATTCTTAGGGCTTATCAAAATTTACAACTAAATTCAACACAACTCAAAGCAAATCACTAAAATTAGTCAGAATTCTACCTCGCTGTATAGCAGTTCCTCAGAATTTGATCACAATCCCAAGCCCCAGGGTTCAGCCACATCAAGCATTAGCTCCAGGGACTTCGTCCAAGTTGAGTTCGAGCTTCATGAAGCTTCAAATACCTCCCTCCATTTGATGACACCTCCATTCTCATTTGGTAGCTTCCAATTCGACACTCAAACCCACTAATTTCAGAGAAGACATTTGCTTCAAAGCTCCGAAATCGCCAACAATGACGGAATCGAAACGAAGAAGAAGAGGCAGTGTACGATGGGGTTGGGCCAAGGGTGTGGTCGCCGACAGGGAAGGGTGGGAAAGGCGGCGCTGGCGGTCACATGGGAGGGGCGAGGGAGGCGCGGCGGTGGCAGTGCGTTGCTTGCGCCTGTTTCTCTCCTCTTCTCCTCTCGGGTTCTATCATCTCTCTGTTTTCCCTCACTTTCAGCTTCGGCTAAGATGAGAATTTATTCTCTTCCTCTTTCTCTCGATCTGTCTCTCGATCTCTCGGTCTTTCTCTTTGTCTCTTGGCTTCTCCCGAAGCGTCTCGGCTTCGGCTGAGATGCTAATTTTTATTTATTTATTTATTTATTTATAATTTTTTTTTATAGAATCCCATACTTATACCTTATTTGCTCAAATAATTTATAGTACTCGTATTCTCAACCATTAATTTATCCTTAGACCCAATTGTAATTTAAATGACCTTTCTTTATTTAAATCGTAATTAATCTTCTGGTAATTTATTTATGTCAAATTACTTGACCTAAATAAAATAAAACAAACTTACTAAATTATAATTCGAAATCGCTTTCGATAATTTAATTACGTCAAAATAAATAACCAAAAAAAAAATGTACTGGGTCGCTACAACCTTCCCCCCTTGGGGAATTTCGTCCCCGAAATTCAAAACTAGCTCTTTACTTGTCAGCTTATTCGCACCACTTACAATCTTCGAAATCGAAAGTCATATGACTATCCCACGTCACAATGTTAACATAACCCTCTTATTTTACGTTGAGATGGAGATATACAATCATGTTTCTCGAGCGGTAATGTCAAGATCTTTCTAATATTAGAATGGTCCAAACTTTAATGACCCATGATTCAACTCGCGTTGTCAAACCACTTGGACGTGACTCACGCCGTAGCTGATCGCTTCTTAAAAGGAATCAGTTCCAAGTATTCTTTACTCTCATTCACATAGACTAAGATTCCTAT
>JAUMHN010073615.1:0-26406 GCA_032360265.1 Heliamphora ciliata
AAAGAGAAAGAAAATATTATAAGAGGATGAGATAATAAAGAAATATATAGAGATAATAAGGCACTGTTTGGGATAGCATATTATGTGTCTTTTTTTATTAGCTTTTTTCGTCTTTTCTTAACTTTTTATTTTTTTTGGTTTGAATTTTTTGGTTTTCGATTTGTCATTATAAAACGAATCTATAAGTATAATTGTTTTGACTAAAGTTAAAAAAGTTCACTAAAGATGATATAAAATTTTAAAGTAGTTTTTTCTGTCTTATATGAACTTTTTAAATTTTTAGAAAAAGTTTTAAAAATTATCATCATTTGAGCTAATTGAATTTTTTTTACTAAAAATAAAAAAAAGCCACAAAAACAAAGCTTTAAAAATGTTATCCCAAAAAGTGCCTTTAAATTTGAAAATATTTAAAAATCAAATAAGCCAATCACCAAAAAAATGTATTAAACTGACGTTCTGTGGATTTATACATAAAGCGTGTTTATCAAACACGCTTTTTATAAAAACTAAATTTATACTTAAAACGTGTTCACTAAACACGCTTTTAATGAAAATTAAATTTAAAATAAAACGTGTTTACCAGACACGCTTTTTATTAAAACTAAATTTATACTGAAAACGTGTTTAGTAAACACGCTTTATGTATAAATCTAGAAAACGTGTTTGTTAAATACGTTTTTATGTTGTTATTTTCATTTCCTTTGAATTAAGCTAAAAGCGTGTTTAGCAAATACGTTTTCTATTAAAATGTGTTTGTTAAACACATTTTTACGTAAATTAAGAATTATATTTTGAAATTTTTATTCCGTAAATTAAGTTGAAAAAAGTCCGTATTTTAATAAAAGAGCCGGTAAATGGTAGCAACCAATTGTTAGGTTTGTTGTAGGTCATTAATGCTACATTAGTGGGCTGGTGCGTAATATCAGAAGTAGGAATAAGCGAAAGAATATGTATGCAGTGGAGAATGACATCATCTATGATATCAAATGATGGATTTATGTTGGTATGTAATTTTAGGGTGATGCTAGGGATTCCAAAGAAATCTATTGAAAAATTAATCGAATGAGGAGATGCGCTACCATTTTTTGGAGCTTTTTATTTTATTTTTAGGTACTGTTTGAGATTTTATTTTTTACTTTTTGTCTTTTTCCTCCTTTTTCTAATTTTTTTTATTTTTTCAATGTTTAAGTTTTATAATTTTTTGTTTTTTCATAATAAAATAAATTTAAAAGTATAATTATTTTAATTAAAATTTTAAAAAAAATTACTAAAGATAAAAACTATTATAAAAATAGTTCTCATTTTTTTATTTAAAAATAACAAAAAAATGATAAATAAGAAGTTTCTCATATATCACTATCTAATAATATCAGCATATACATATGTATTATGATAAATTTTTCATACTCAGATATCAAAATGTATTAAAAGTTTCTTTTATGTCACTATATGAGGATATTCTCATATACGTACCTATTATGAAAAATTTCTTATACTCAGATTTTAAAATGTATTAAAAGTTTTTCATTTATCACTATATGAGAATATATATTCTCATATACATACTGTTATGAGAAACTAAACTAGATAATTGCCTTGCATGAAGTCACAAAATTCTTTAAGTGCTAGGCGAAAAATCCGGAGCTGCAAACAAACGACGAAGTCAGAAAAAATAAGTATGAGAAATTTCTCATACTTAAAATAGTTTACATTTTTTACAAGTTACTCATTTTATTTAAAACTAGAAATGAAAAAATTAAGAAAAATAAGTATGAAAAGTTTCTCATACTTGAAATATTTCACATTTTTTACAAGTTGCTCATTTTATTTAAAATTAAGAATAAAAAAATTAAAAAAAATAAGTATGAAAAGTTTCTCATATTTGAAATAGTTCTTATTTTTTTATTGATGGGTTGCTCATTTCTCATTTTTTTATTCATAGGTAACAAATTTCATTTAAAACTAAGAATGAAAAAATTAAGAAAAATAAGTATGAGAAGTTTTTCATACTTGAAATAGTTCACATTTTTTACAAATTACTTATTTCATTTAAAATTAATAATGAAATCTTTTTAAAAAAAAGTATGAGAAGTTTTTCGTACTTGAAATAGTTCTCATTTTTTTATTTATAGGTTACTCATTTAATTTAAAATTAAGGATGAAAAAATTAAGAAAAATAAGTATGAGAAGTTTCTCATAATTGAAATAGTTCACATTTTTTATAAGTTGTTTCAAACTTGAAATAATTTACATTTTTTACAAGTTACTCATTTCATTTAAAATTAGTAATTAAAAAATTTTAAAAAATAAGTATGAGAAGTTTCTCATACTTGAAATAGTTCTTATTTTTTTATAACTTGCTCATTTCATTTAAAATTAAGAATAAAAAAAATTTTAAAAATAAATATAAGAAATTTCTTATACTAAATTTTGAGAATATTTTCATATTCATACGTGTTATTAGAAACTTCTCATACTTAAATATCAAAATGCATGTGAAATTTTTCATACTTTTTTTATAAGTTGCTCATTTCATTTTTTTATAATAACAAAATTACTGAGGTTTTTTTTTTATTTTTTAACTTTAAAACAAAAGAAAAAAATCTAATTTTAAACTTCTTACCAAATAAGAAATTAAGTTAATTAGCACTTTTTTAAAAATAAATTTTAAAAAGTTATTTTTGTATTTCTGTATATTTTTATATTTAGCATCAATATTCATTAATAGATATCGACGAATAAATTGTAAAAGTATAAATTAAACAAATGCATACAATAAAACCTAAAAATATTTTAGAGTTAAATTTTAAAAATTAAAAAAGCAATATGTGAGACAGCGAGAGTAAAGAATGCTAATTAAATCATTGACGATTAATTATTTCGGTGATTTATTTTGATAGACTTAGCATTTTTGTATATTTATATGATTAAAATGATTTATTACGTAGTATTTATTAGGCAGATCATTGTTACAAAAAATTAAATTAATTAGATATTAATAGTTATGAGACTAGATCACATTTGTTTAAAAACAAATGAATGGTAAATATAATCTTATAAAAAATAGTGTTAAACAAATATAATCAAATCATATAGTTACAGATATCCAATTAACTTAAATTTTTTTTGTGAGTAGTAAAATTAAGAAATACTATAAAATAAACGATTCTGGTTATAAAAATATGTTAAGAAAATAAAATATTAAATAAAGCACAATGTAGTACTACTTTGAACCCACTTTATTTTATCACTATTGTTTTGACTCTATGTGCTAGTACACTTCGTGTGTATTGAACATGACATTTGGAGTAATTAATTTTATACTGACTAAATAAATGAATTCACACCCCAAAATTATTATGAATAGTACTTATCCTCTTGATCTTGAAATAATTACTGATTTGCATATATTTAATATTTATTATTTTGATTCATTAGAGGGTGCGATCTTATATGGCTCTATATTCCCGGTGAGTTGGATAACAGTATTATTTATATGGCAAATATTTATTATTGACAGAATTCATGTCCCGAAAGATTAGAATTTACGATACCCCCTTAAGGAAGTTTATAAGTTTTAACCAGGCTAAATCCTACAGGTGGATTTAATTATTCGGCGATCAAATAAGTTAAGCGAAAGGGTTTAAGGAATACCAAGATGCCGATTAAATTAAATTGTCAGTAATTAAATTTAATTGATATGTATCGAGAATCTTAACGCGAAGAGAAATAGTAAGTATTTAATAACAGGAGCTCAATACTATATGGTCTTGAAATTATAGGTCAGAGTGCAATTATAATTCTTTAGTGGTGTGAACTGTAATTCAGTATTTTATGAAAATTACATAAGCCGCTGCTGGTTTTTTATAACTGCAGATACCGTTATTAGGTCTGCTTAATTGCAGAAACTACTAATACATGTCTGTTTTTCACTTGAAGTTTTACTCATAATTACTCTCCAAGTCCCTGTTGTAGCCCTATAAATATACGGGTAGGCTGAACCAGTTTCAAAAATTGTCTTCTAACACTAAAGTTGTCCTGATTCTGTCGGTACGAGTTCTCGGAGGATTATAGCCCACATTGTATTCGAAAATCGCATAAGAGAATACAGTAGAATATCTGACAAAAGTTTCAACTCGGATTCAATTCGTAGTTGAATATTCGACCGATAAAAAGGTATTCTTCTAAATTAATTTCGGATGCACGGTTTTTTTTTTGATCGATCGTCATCAAAAGTTTTTATCTGGAGCCCATTTTGGCATTTGCCCATTCAGTTAATTTTTTTCTGATAATCGATTGCAAAAACAAAGATTTTGGCAGTCTAGCCTCCAACAAAAATAGATCTACTAAAACTCTGTACTACAGTCGTACCGATGGTATGTTCATTTTTATCTAAACTGTGAACATAAAACTTATATTCTGTAAGAATCTAAAATCTGATGTTATGTGTGTAAGTCGTACTCTACACACCAGATTAAATACTATACAAAATATCGGACATCCATGTATAACATTAAAAAAATGATACACATACATTACTTATAAAGATTCTCATAAAATTAAAATAAAATTAAATACTAAAGATATGCTTTTCAGTATACCAACCCTTACAGATACATTGGACCATTTGTGACTCTACAAAAGATTGGAGTGGTAGCTTATCGATTAGCTTGGTCCCGTAAATCACAAGAGTTCGCAATGTATTTCACAGAAGTACGAACCCAACCCCTTCCACGTCCTCAATTGAAAACAAGTAACCTTAGACAAAGATGCCACATACGAAGATAGGAGCGCGAAAACCTTTGATCGGTAAGAGAAAGTTCTACAAGAGAGGACTGTATCACTCACCTGAGTTGTGTGGCGATACCAAACCATCGAGAAATCAATTGGGAGGCAGGAGAAATCTATCCACCAAACTTCGAGAACGAAATTTATTTTAAGGGGGGTAGAATGTAAGGGCTTGATTATAGGTTACGAGATTATAAAGGAAGAATTGGTAGAAGTTATGTTATCATATTAGGATTACAATGAATTAAAGAACTTCAAAGAGCTTTAACCTAGAAACAGATCCCATAACCAAAATCCTAATACAGAAAAACAATCTTTTAACCCCAAAAATTATTAAATTACTCTAAGATAATAAAATCTAGAACGCTAAAATTTTATGGGATAATAACCTAGTCCAAACAATGAAGGAAATGCATAAAAGAATATATTCAAAAATTAGTCTCATTTCTTAATTAAATTAAGAAAATGAAAAAATTAATAATAATATAAAACAACCGCTTGCCGACCAAGGAAATGTGCCAAATTGCCTTAATTTTCTTCAATTCAGATTGCAATTAGTATAATTGACAATCTTCTCCAAGATGCTTAACACAAATCTCAAGATTACTTATACAACCATCACATTATGTCTTCCACTAATCTAACAAGGCCTAACATATCTCTTGAAAACATAGATACACACACACACACACACACACACACACACATATATATATATATATGCATACAATTCCCTCAATTTGAGGGCGAATTCTTTCCAAAGCTGGGGAGAATGATATAGAGTTCATGAATTTTTCTTTTATGAAGACCTATGATCACTAAAACACAAAAATGTGAGAGTAGATGTATAGCCCGAGTTTGATGGATTAGCCTCGAAAGACCATGTTTGACTAGAGACAACCCAATGTACAAGTTTCATCATTTTACTATTACCTAATGTCGTTTTTGGCCAAATTCAATTGTTTAGGCCTTGATAATTGCGATTTTATTGTTCTAGAAAGGTTTCATTTTGATAATAACTTTTTCTAGAGTTATCATTTTTCAGTGCCGTTTGTTTTAGCACGTTTTTACATGTTTCTAGTATTCAAATTTGGCCTAAGTCAAATATTTCTTTCTTGGTAATTTTTATAAATTGCGAATTTAGGAAGATTGTGCTACCCTAATTAATTGTTTCCTCAACTAAAGTTTGTCTTTTAGAAATTGTTGTAAGAAGCCTAAGGGCTAGTCACTTGTTAATTATTAATAATTTTTGAGTGTTTTTCTCTTTATTTGTATTTGTTTTAGAGAGATTATCTTTAATCTAAGTAAGCTTATAGATTTCGGTATTAGCAATTCTCTAATTGATATGCTTAAGAATTTTCTAAAAGTATACGTGAAGTTCTAGAATGTGAGAGAAGAGTAGATAAATTTTGATATTTGTTTGATTATTCTAGATAGTGAATAAGTGAATCAAGATGATTATAGTCATTCGTTAAAGAGATAGATGACTATGAAAGAAGAGAAAGACAGGAACTTAGTCATACAAAATATGTATAGTGTTAATGCATGTGAAAATGTGTTCTAGGGTATATTTTATGTACGTTATCCCAATGTAAAAATATTTATATTTATTACATAGGGTCAAACTAAGGTACACATTTTATGTACAAATGTTTACATTTATTACATAAGGTCTAACTAAGGTGCACATTTTATGTTGGAAATGTTTGGTATGTACTAAGGTACACATTTTATGTTGAAAGTGTTTGATATGTAATTTATAAGTTAAATTAAAAAATTTATCAATTGGCATATAATATACCTTAAACATAAAATTTATCAATTGGCATATAATATACCTTAAACATAAAGTGTGTATTGTATCATTTTTCTTTTAAAAATGAGTATTACTATATGTATATATATATTGGACACAAATTTAAACATATCTCTCTTGTACAAAATTAGTTTTACACAATTATAAGATTTACCACCGTATGTAAAAAAAAAAAAAAAGAAAAAAGAAAAGAAAAGAAGAAAAGTTGTGTCCGAATATGTAAAAAGAATAAGTTGTCTCCGAATCTTAGATTTTTCTTTAAAAATTCAATCAGCTTGTTTCCAACCCAACACTCCGAACGTATTAATTCGAGCCACCCTCGCTCACATGCAAAATCCATGTCTCAATCTCCCCGCCAACGGAACAATTAGAGGAGTGTTGTGTGAGTTGTGGTTTGTGGAATGCTAGATGGATCGCCAACTCGGGACGACTGACTCGCTGGTGACTCGCTCGGAGGCGGTTGTGGTGGTGGCGGATTATGCCGCCGCTTCCAACCGTCGTCGTCACTCTCTTAACTGTTCAATCGCTTCCCGGGAGAACAAGGTATAGCTTCATAAAGTTACACCCTCTCTCTCTCTCTCTCTCTCTCTCTAAAATTATGTGCGTCTCTGTGTCTTCTATTTGTATGTATAATGGGGGCCCAAAACTTGATTGAAGCCTTCTCTATATTGATATCTACTTAGGCCGGAGTAGTTTTTGTATCCTATGTTTGTATGCAAAATTGGGATTGAGAGGAAAAATATTAGATAGAGGAAGTTACTATTCTTGAAAAATTTAATCCCTCTCAAACAAACTCTATATTGATATCTACTTAGGCCGGAGTAGTTTTTGTATCCTATGTTTGTATGCAAAATTGGGATTGAGAGGAAAAATATTAGATAGAGGAAGATACTATTCTTGAAAAATTTAATCCCTCTCAAACAAACAAATATGGAAGTAAATTAAAAAATAGATAAACAATTCAATAAATCTTTAATTGCACGACTATTTGTCATGAAAATTTTATTGGCTCTTAATTTTTTCCTCCAATACAAACATATATATACATCTATTCTATAATATAAAGTAAGAACACAATTGAAGTTCTGTAGATTTTCTTAGTTTTCTATATTGTGCTCTAAAATTGAATTTATTACTATTAAATAACTACTTCAATTCAGTTTTTAAAAATTTATAACTAATTTAATTTTTTAAAATTTAAAATATAACCGCGTACACACGTGTGTGTGTGTGTACACGCCCTTAAAATATAACCGCACGCACATGTGTGTGCCACCCCTCCAGTATATATATGTGTGTGTATTTCTGTTGCTTTGATCGTAATTTTGTATTTTGATGGACATTCATGAGTGAAATCTGTATCTGCGATCAGGGGACTGGGAGGTGGGAAACTCTGAAGCTTTCGTACAAGACATTAGGAGTTGTTTTTGGAGGGCTTGTGACTTCCCCACTTTATGTGTATCCTTCAATGCCATTGAAATCTCCAACTGAAGAAAACTACTTGGGTATCTACAGCATCATGTTCTGGACCCTCACTCTAATTGGGGTTGTGTTTACACCATATTTTATTCCTATCAATAGTAAGGGTTAAGTTAACCTATTGAGTATTGAAAGATATAAAATTACTAACCCGTCGAATAAATTTTATTAGTATTAAAGACAAGGGTTGAATTAGCTTTCTAGCCTATCGAATAAGTTTATTCATAATAAATGCAAGGGTTAAATAGGCCTATTGAAGGTTATAACCCATCGAATGAAAGAGAACTCATTTGAAGCCTTTTTCAGGTTTCAGTAAATAGTTTCATTCGAGATTGCAAGTGGTTTCTTCCGAGATTGCTACATCGAAATTAATCTCTGGATTGTGAAAAATAATGTCAATCTAGAAGTTGGTTTAAAAACTACTTCACATGCTTCACATGAGCAATATAAGGCCACGTGTTACAACAAAAAGAATACACGTTTATGATAACTGCCCCGTTTACATATTCTTCTGTGCAGTTGGAGCACGACCACAACAGTTAAGGAACACGTGCATAGCAGCTAAGGAACATGTACATAGTGATAACTGCTCCACGATCATAGCAATTGAGGAACGTTTTAAGGTGAAAGTGACAAGTGGCGGTCCAGAAGTCCCAAAACTGTAAAAGGCGGTTAAGAAGATTGCAGATAATGCACAGACACAATGGAGCAGTTATTAAAAGTTGCCAGCAGTTATTAAATTAGTATATAAAGACGATTGATTGTAATCAGAAAAACATCCATACAACCTGGCAAACCACCTGTATTTTATTTTATCTTTTCATAGGAGTAGATTGTAATCTTTGTAACTGGTTCTTCATCAAAATTAATAAAATCTCGATTTTATTGCTTTGATTCTATCTTTTGTGGCTTTTTTTGCCGAAGTCCTGAAACAAGGCATAGAACCTGCACGCAATCTCTTGAGCACTTTGAGGAAGAATTTCCTTTCGAAGGAGATCGAATTTATTTTGAAACAAATTTGGCACGCTCGGTGGGACAACGTACTAAGTCAGAAAAACAAAATAGTGCAAACACGCAAAGATAAAGCAGTGCAAGAAGGTGTAGCCTCTACAGAGGTTACTCATAGTATTGCAAATGAATTGAACCAATCAAATAGTTCAAACGGTCAATCAAAGAACCTAGAAAGGTTCTCTATACAAGAGCGACAAAAAGTGATCGAGGCTCTCAATAATTCGAAACTGGTTGAGATAATCAGTAATCCAAGTGCAGAAGATTAAGATTTGATAATGGCAATGCAGAAAATCGTCAAGAGTTTTGAAGCAGTGATGTCGCCTTTGGGATCGACATCAAATGCTGTGATGAATGCAAACGTGTCACAAGTACGAATGAATGCAGAAGAGCCATTGATGGCTCCAGGTGTTGGAAGTTCGCAGCAACAGGTAAGTTATAATCCTATGTTCGAACCCAAAATGTCTCAAGGACAAGAGACATATTATAACCCTGTTTACGAACCAAGGAATCCTCATGGAATAGGTCCACGGGCTTACAGACCTTTTAATTCGAATAGACCTACATTAGGAACTTATTTGACTCCTCCTGTGATAGATCCACTTTACCTAAATCCACCAGTGGTGGATCCATTCAGGGTTGAACAACTTATTCCTCCGTTTGAACAACCAATGAATGTTAACCCTATGATGGGCCAGCAGTTTGTGCCCAATAGAGAACAAATTGTAGAAATTGTACAAGATTTATATGGTTCTGCTCTTCGAAGGACTGAAAGACCTATGTTTCGAAAACCATATCCATACTGGGTAGACAATTTAGGTTTTTCGAAAAATTACAAGATACCTGAATTTACCCTATTTTCTGGGGAAGAAAGTCAATCAACCATCGAACACATTGGTCGTTTCACTTTGCAATGTGGAGAAGTTGGTGGAAGTGATTATCTTAAAATGAAGTTATTTCCACATTCGTTGACCAAAATAGCATTTACATGGTTCATTAATTTACCTGCTAATTCAATTTAAACATGGAAAAAAATGGAAGAACAATTTCATACTTAATTCTTCAGAACTGAACCTGAAGTAACAATGACTGACTTAGCCAAAATAAGACAAAGTTCGATGGAAACAGCCGAACAGTTTATTAGCAAATTTAAAAGACTCAGGAATAGATGTCATGTTTACTTACCTGAAACTGAAGTAGTCAAATTAGCCCAGAATGGGCTTGACTTCGAACTACGGAAAAAGTTCGAAGGAATGGAATTTAAGGACCTGTTTGAATTAGCTTCAAGAGCAACTAGATACGAATGTTTGTTAAAAGAGGAAATGCAAAGAAAATCCACGGCCTTAGAGATTTATTATCAAGAGGTCGAAGGAGATGTAGAAATAGATGTTGCACAGGTAATTGGGAAAACGCCAATCATATGTGATACATTACAACGAATTGAAAAGCCTTTGAATATGCCATCAACATAGCCAAACAGGAAGAACCAACCATCAACTCTACGACAGTATTCATTTGACTTATCAAAAGTAGATGAACTATTCGACGAAATGATGAAACAGAGGTTCATAACCCTGTCCAATGGCCATACAATCCCACCTGACAAAGAAAGGAGGGGTAAAGAATATTACAAATGGCATAATTCTTTCAGGCATTCTACTAACAATTGCATAACCTTTCAAAATGTTGTACAGGACTTGATTCAGAAGGGAATGCTGCAGTATGCAAAAGGGAAAGAAGTGATGGAGGTGGATAGTGACCCATTCCCTGATGTGCTGAACATCAACATGATCACAGCCGATTTAGGAAAGACTGTCAGGAAATTACCCAGTGTGATTGTGCAAGACTGAGTGGTACAACAAGAAAAGCCAACCAGATCTGATAAAGGAAAAGCAAAGATGCCAGACAATGCTGAGCAAAAGTATATATGTATAAGATGTCGAAGATCAGTACAGGAAGTTGAGATTGAAATTGCAGAAAAGGAAATGAAAACTTGCTTTTCAGAGGCAGTTCTTCGTTTCAATACAATGGGAGGAGGAGATCTGCAAATTTACAATGAAGTTAAGTTGATTTACGAAGGACCAGACCCTGGGATTTTTGGTCCAGAAGTGGAAACGTATGGACCACATGATGGACCATTCCTCTGGAAAGGGAACCCAGTCATCCTTTGTTTGGCTAGCACTCAGGAGATGAAACATTAAGGAAGAAGATCAGTTTCGAGGCCTCATCGGAAACCAACACCTTGGCATGGGTTTCAAAATAATCGACATTTTGATGAGCCAAGGAGAATGATTAGACCTCCAGTTCTGCCCAATGATCGATGGGGAAGAGTGAGACACCCAAAATTCCCATCTTCAGAAGATTGGTATACTCCAGCAACCACAACTCAAAAGAGAAGATTGCAAAGAAAATTTGCTGCTAGAGCTTTACCAGATGTACATCCAGACTATCAAAGAAGTCCACCTTTTCGTGCTCGACCGGCACCAAACATGGTATGGACTAGAGAAGGGATCAAGTCTGTAAATCATGAACAACCTGATCAAAAGGCTAGGGGGCAACGAAAGGAAGCATTGACGAGAAAGCTCGAGGAGGTTAAAAAGTTATTATCTGATAATGATGAACCAGAATCAACTAAGGCATCAGATATGGATGAAGACAAGAAACCAGAAAAGAAACACATCCAGAATTCTGATGATTCAAGTGACTTTGGAGAAAAATTGAAAGCAGCAATTCAATTTGGATCAATCTCATCTAACGTCGACTGCAATATGATCTTGATCTTGCCAAAGACATTTCAGGCAAAACCAAATCAACCTGTTAGCCTCGATGGGGATGTTAAGGATAGGTCAGAAGCTGCTGTTGTTATAGATGAAGCAAAGAAAGAAATGCCTTTGTCACAAACTATAGGCATTGAGAAGGATTGGTCAGAAAAATCCCAGGTGGTAATACAGGCACCAGAGGAGGCCTTGATAAAACATTTGAAGCCATTGTATGTTACAGCTGTTGTCAACGGGAAAAATATTAACAGGGTTTTGATTGATAACGGAGCTGTAGTTAATATTTTACCGTCGAGAATATTGAAAATATTAGACAAGAAGGAAAGTGATCTGCTGTCAACAGAAGTTACAGTGAGTAACTTCGCTGGAGGAGCTTCATTAACGCGAGGTGTTATAGCATTACGTTTGTTAATTGGAGGAAGAAAGATGAATGCCACTTTCTTTGTGGTAGATTCGTCTTCAAATTATAATATGCTGTTAGGTCGCGATTGGATACATTCCAATGGATGTGTCCCATCATCCCTACACCAAGCTCTCATCTTTTTAAGAGATGATGAAGACGGCAAAGATATGGAAATATGTTGGGCTAACAGGAATCCATTTTTTTGCCGAAACCAACAATGTTGAAGCACCGTTGTATGAACCTAAGGAAGGTTCATCGTTCGAAATGATTGGCAGCTCCAATATGTCT
Source organism: Heliamphora ciliata (assembly GCA_032360265.1). Lineage (NCBI taxonomy): Eukaryota > Viridiplantae > Streptophyta > Magnoliopsida > Ericales > Sarraceniaceae > Heliamphora > Heliamphora ciliata. Next base: position 12,560 of record JAUMHN010073615.1, read on the forward strand.
GGGGAGCAGGTTTTACATGTGATGAAAGAAGGATTGAAAGAAGCCATTCAAGATTTTCCAAGGCCTAATATAATTAAAAGACCTGTTATTAAAACGAAAGCTGATGAGAGGGAATCTGTTGGAATGTAAATCCAAGATGGAGGAAGAAGAAACAGTTAAGTCTACTTTTCAAGACTTCATGTGTTTTTTCTCGAAAGAAGACTTCTTGAAGAAGACAATTCTAATTGTAATTGGGCTGAATATGTGTTAGATGATAGCCCAGACAATTGTAAAAGTTTGTCTATAGAGGAACTTACAACTACACCTGTAAAGTTAGATGATGTTCATGTAGAAGTGCAGGATAAATTAGATGAGGTTAATTTGGGATCTTGTGATGATCTTAGACCTGTTATGTAAGTTCTGAATTAAATGTGGAAATGAAAAACAGACTTATCAGTCTTCTTCATGATTATAAAGATTGTTTTGCTTGGAAATATGAAGAAATGTCAGGTTTGGATGGGACTTTGGTAGAACATCGATTACCTATTAAATCTAATTGCTTGCCTCATAAACAACCACCTAGAAGAATGAGTAACGAAGTAGTTCTTCTAATAAAGGAAGAAATTGAGGGATTGTTGAAAGCAGGGTTTATTAGAACAACTAGATACGTCGAATGGTTATCTAAAATAGTCCCAGTAATGAAAAAGAACGAAAAATTAAGGGTCTATATTGACTATCAAAACCTCAATACAGCAAGCCCAAAAGATGAATTCCCTATGCCCATAGCTGACCTGTTAATAGACTCAGCTGCTAGAAATGAAATTGTATCCTTTATGGATGGGCATGCAAGATATAATCAAATATTCATTGCCTCGAGGGATACTCATAAAATGGCATTTAGATGCCCAGGAGCCTTGGGAACCTTCAAATGGATTGTTATGCCATTCGGTTTAAAAAATGCCAGAGCTACCTATCAAAGGGCAATGAATGCTATTTTTCATGATTTTATTGAAAAAATCATGGAAGTATATATAGATGATATTATGATTAAATCTCATCAACAAGATATGCATTTAGAACACCTTCGACAGGTATTCGAAAGGATGAGACATCATCAATTAAAAATGAATCCACTAAAATGTGCCTTTGGAGTTTTTGCAGGCAATTTTTTAATATTTCTGGTGCATAAAAGGGGAATAGAGATCGATCAAAATAAGGCCAAAACAATATTAGAAGCAAAACCTCCCTCAACTAAAAAAGAATTGCAAAGGTTTTTAGGACAAATAAATTTCCTTCGAAGGTTCATAGCAAACCTAGCAGGAAAAACTTTGGCATTTTCTCCTTTGATTAGATTAAAAGAAGGAGTTGAGTTCAAATGGGAGCAGGAGCATCAGATGGCCTTCGATAGTTTGAAAACATATCTAACCAAGCCACCCGTGTTGATGCCACCAACTCCAAGTCAGCCCCTCAAATTATATATATCTGCTAATGAGAAATCGATAGGAAGTTTATTAACTCAAGATAATAAACAAGGACATGAACAAGCGGTTTATTATTTGAGTAGAAAATTGCATGATACTGAAATCAGATACACTTCAGTTGAAAAATTATGCCTTGCTTTGTATTTCTCTACGACAAAATTATGGCATTATCTGTTACCATCGACAGTATATGTTATTGCCTTGATATATGTAATTAAATACATGTTGTCTAAGCCTATGTTAAGAGGCAAACGCGGAAAATGAATCCTTGCCTTAATAGAATATAATTTTATATATGTTCCTCACAAGGCAATAAAGGGGCAAGCACTAGCTGATTTTTTAGCAAATCATCCAAATATAATGTTGGAAAAAGACTTATTCGAAATTAATTGTCTAGAAGTTTTTTGGAAATTAATGTTCGATGGGTCAAGAATAGAACAAAATGTAGGGGTAGGTATTGCTCTTGTTTCACCAACAGGCAAGATGTATCAGTTTGCCTTTCAACTAGATGGCGAACAAGTCTTTTCGAATAATCAAGCCGAATACGAGGCACTACTTATAGGACTTGAATTAGTTTTAGAATTCCAAATAACTCATTTGAAAGTTATTGGAGATTCACAATTAGTTATATGATAAATGACAGGAAGTTATCAATGTCACAATAATATTTTAGGCAAATATTTAAAGAAAGTTAAAAGCTTGATAGTGAACTTTATTGAAGTTCAGTTCGAGCATGTTCTAAGATTAAAGAATAATGATGCCAACGAAATGGCACAGTTAACCTCTGGAATTAAAATTCCAAAGGGGCAAAATGAGAAGTTAATAAGGATACAAAAAAGGAAATGATTATCTTTACAACAAAAGGAGATACCTTTAGAGGTATTCTAAAATGATTCAGCAGAAAATGATTGGAGAACAGAAATCAAAAATTTTTTACAGCATCCATCAATCCCTACTGATCCAACTACGAAGTTTTGTGCAGTTAATTATGAATTAATAGAGGACGATCTATTTCGAAGATCTTCGAATGGATTATTGCTTTTGTGTATAAGTCAATTCGAAGTCATGAAGGTAATGGCTGAAGTACATGAAGATATCTGTGGATCCCATCAAGCAGGAGAAAAAATGAGATGGTTGATCAATAGATACGGATATTATTGGCCATCGATAAGAAAAGATTGCATGTCCTATGCAAAAGGATGCCAGGAATGTCAAAAGTATGGACCTATCCAAAGAGTTCCAGCTTTACCATTACATTCGATTATAAAACCTTGGCCATTTCGAGGATGGGCAATGGATTTGATAGGTCAGATCCATCCACCATCTTCACAACAATATGATTTCATTCTAGTAGCTACAGATTATTTCACAAAATGAGCTGAGGCAATTCCTATGAAAAATGTAACTCAAAAAAGCATAATACAGTTCATAAAAGAACATATAATCCATCGATTTGGGCTTTCATAATCAATAACTGTGGATCAAGGAACTGTGTTTAATGGTAATGAAATAAAGGAATTTGCCCAAGAATATGGAATTAAAATTATTAATTCCACACCCTATTATGCTCAAGCAAACGGACAAGCCGAAGCTACTAATAAAATAATCAAAATGACCTTAGCGAAGGTTATTGAAGATAATCCCAGAAAATGGCATGAATTGCTTTAAGAAGTCCTATAGTACACAAACTACCCCATTTGAGCTAGTGTATGGTTATGCAGATGTATTGCCTATGGAGATAACTGTTCCGTCACATCGGATAGCCCTCCATAGTCAGTTATCTAATGATCAGTACTACGAAGCCATGACAATAGAGTCAAATGATCTTGAAGAAACTAGATTGCAAGCTCTTACTAATATTCAAGCCCAAAAGAAGAAAATCGAAAGGGCTTTCAATAAAAAAGTAAGGAATAAAAACTTTGCAAAAGGTGATTTAGTTTGGAAAATTGTATTACCATTGGGATTAAAGGATCCTGAGTATGGTAAATGGTCACCAAACTGGGAAGGCCCCTTTCGAATATCAAAAATATTATCAAGAGGGGCATATCATTTAGAATCTCTTAATGGTGAATTGCATAAAAGAACAATCAATGGGAGATTCTTAAAGAAACATTACCCAACTATGTGGGAAGCAACGAAAGAACATTAGTGTTTCCATAAAAATTAAATCTTTACAAAAGATTTTTACATCAAAGGTTATACAAATGAAGCCTTAAAAAGCTCCCATTCAACAGCTAAGGCTTTAAACTTAAATTTCGATTGACCTATGTCATCTAATGCAGCCTGGACTTTAATTGAGCTGTTTTCTCCTTGTCGAAGAAGGCTTTCTGTTTCTTGAATCAAAGACTATTTTTCTAACTTCACTGTATGTCTTGCAAGTTGAACTTGTTGAAGTCTTTCTTCCAATTGCCGCTCTTCTTCTTGAAGCTGATGGTCTCTTTGTTTAAGCTGAAGGGCCTTCCCACGATTGGTAGAAATTGATGCTGACACAGCCTTCATGGAATCGATGTAGGCTTGTTGCGTCTGCATTGTTTCTTGATAATATTGAGCAAGAGCTATCTTCCCAGAAAGCTCAGAAGCCATCACAAAATTTTTCTTGTTGTTCAGGATTGAAAACAATCTTGGAGGCCATTGACAATTGGCTGATGCAGGCAGTTAACTCTTGAGATTTCGAAGATATCAATTCCTCGAAAGGAAGCGAAATAAGTATGTGGAAATGATGTAGTGCTTGTTCGATGGAAAAATCAGCAGAGGGTTTAGGAGGAACATCAGATACACCAGCCATAGAGTTGGTAAAAATGTCCATACGGTTGAGGAGGTCATCGAGAATATCTCCGGAATAAGAATCTTCTGTTGGAAGGTTAGATGTATCGACCTATATTCCACAAAGAAGAATGTTAGATAGCAAAGAAGAATTTTGATCTTTAAAATTGATGACATATTACTAACCGAAGGAAAAACAGATGCCTGTGGAAGGTCATTCGATGGATCCAATTCTTCTTCGATGACCATTGCAGGCTCCTCTATCGGTTCAGTAGAAGTAGGTGCCTGTGGAAGATCATTTGATTGATCCATTTCTTCTTCAAAAGCCATTGCAGGTTTATCCATTGATTCAACAGTAGGAATTGTTTCAGTAAAAGGAATTTCGCTGGCTGTTGTAGGAAGATCGATAGGCTCCTCTTCCTGCATCCTTTTAGGAGACCCAATGTTTTCCTCGAAATGGGTCTCAATTTCGACGGGGGAAGATGTAGCAATTGGTTCCATGCTCCCTACTTCAGCAGTAAAAGTAGGAACATAGCTGGGATCACGCGACTGAAATAAAGATAACTTCAGTAAGAAGTTATTAGTAGAAATAAATTTTTTTTTTAGGATAACAGTCAACAACTTCTTACCTTTGCTTAAAGAACTTTGATCTTCTTGCCTCCACGTTTGAACACAGAGGCTAATGCTCTCGAAGGAAGGTTTTCCTCATCGAATTCTTTTTCTCGTTCAATTTCTTTTCTCTTTTTCTCCGCTTCTTCTTTTCTTCTCTTCTGTTCTTCTATTTTCTTCCTTAATTTTTCTTCCCTCTTCAATTTTCGAAGCCTGTCATTCTCTTGAAGTCGCTTTTCCACTCTTTCCTGTCTTTCTTTTTCTCTCCTCATTTCCTCTTCCATTTTCTTCGATTTTAGTTCTTCTTCTCTTTTCCTCTTCCCTTTTTTTTCCTCTTCTCCTCTTCTTCCTTCTTTTTCATCATGATTTCTTTTTCTTTATCTTTTTCTTTATCTTTTTCTTCTTTTGCCTTTTTCTGTTCTTCCAAACGCTTCTTTCGAATCTCATCCTCGTTCATCTTTTGCTCTGCTTCTTTCTTCTTTCTATTCTCTTCTTCTTTCTTCTTTTCTCTTTCTTTCGAAGCAGCATGGGCGTCGAAAGCATCTTTCATAAGCCCATCCGTAGGGGCTTTAAGGTCAACTTTCTTCTTCTTCGTATAAACAAAGATCTCTTTGCCTTTGTCCTTCGAACTTGCCTGAGATATCTTCAACCTATCAGCCAAGGTTTGATCATCAGAAGAAGTATCTGAATCTGAACCTGGAATAGGTTGCGTTTGCGTTTCTTTTGCAAAGGCATAATGCATTGGAACAGCAGTAGGGATCTCAGTATCGAAAGCTGTAGAAAGTTAATAATTAGAAATAAGAAGAAAGAAGGAACAGAGATTAAAAGAAAAGGTCACGACATTACCTCGTAATGAAGTATCAAGCAGACCTTATCGATTCTGATATGATAATCGAGCTTGGTAAGAATCTTTTGATGGCACAAATATGGTGGGAAGAATGACAGACCATCATGAATCAAAAGCAGGTGTGGTTTGGCTCGAAGCTCGGAATTTAGAAAACTTAAAGGAAAGAAGCCTTCGCAAATAGTTGTTCTGAATGGAAGTTGCCACATCTACCCCTCTTATCAAAGCTCTATTCTCCACAATCTCATGGAATGAAGAATGCATAAAAGGTAGTGGGATTCCTTGAATGAGACTGAACTGCCTTCCACACTGACTTGGAGAGTAATTTTCAAAACTGCAGCTACAGAATCTACTAGCAGATATAAAACCTCCAGTCAAAATGTATCGAGGAGTTAATACGCTAGCCCAAAACCTTTCTCGACGAATTGCATCAGACTCAGATAAAGGAGAAGATGGATCGTCTTGAAGGAAAGTTAAGCGAGAAGAAGAAAATTGGAATTGATCGAAAGGCTGAAACTCCTCAGGATTTTTTATAGGAGGTGAAGAGAAAAGATTGAAAAGTAATATTCGAAAGAATATTTGGTAGTATCAGAATACTGAGACAAAAAATATTCAGCATAACTGAGGCAGGGGTCCCTAAGTACGGTGTTGTATCTGAGTTCGAATTGAGGGAAATAGGCATATAACCATGCCTGAAAAAGCCAGAAAGGACCCCCACAACTGTCAGAGATACCTTTCTCGACAAAGGTGAATAAACCTTTATATAATGTACTTAATACAAAAGGAGCTAAGGCTAGCTTCTTGCGTTGTGCCAAACATATGGCAATGGGAAGATATTCTTTGGTTACCTTAAAACCATGAATAGCAAGAAGGAAACGACAAAGCCAAAAAAGGTAAAAAAGCACAGTCTCTTTAAAAGAAGGAGCAATAGTAGAAGGAATATTATAAAAATCTTCAACAGTTCAGAATACCCCATCCCTGAGGCCTTTAAAAATTCCTCTGTGGTAGGGTTAGGGGTTAATAAAGCACTTCTAATCCCATCGATGAAAGGCCAGTTAAGTGAACAACATCCAAAATCGTTGGAGAAAGAAATCCAAAAGGCAACAACATCGCATTGCAGGATGTAGACCAAAAGTAGGCAGCTTCACTAATTGCCCATTTGTTCATATCCAGGGCATATGTGGAAAGCATAATGGTCTCTCTGATGCCTAAAGGGTCCCAATGTTTCCCAATATAAATTGTTGGCCTAACAAGGTTTCAATAATTGATTTTGATGATAACAAACCTATGTATCTAAAGTGTACAAATTGAGATTGATTTCAGGACATACATGATTAGCATAATCCAAGATACAAAATGAAAACCATGACGCTTAAATTCAAATCAAGATCTTTGGCAACAAGTTTTTGTGGAATCAAGATGTTGAAGGATTGAAGAATAAAGAACAAGTTGTAATTCTTTTATTTAGGATCCTTTGTACATTCATTTTCTCTTGAAATTTTGCTTTGAAGCTCATAGAAATCCTAAAAAGTCATAAAATAATTTTTTTCCATATCAAACAGTGATCAAACTATTTTGGAAATCTAAAATCCTATTTTTTTCATGTCCAGTCGACTGAAGTAATATGGCCAGTTGACCGAACAGGTTACCAAAAACACATTTTTAGATCCACAGAAGTTCAGTCGACCGAAGCTGGGTTCAGTCGACCGAGTGAGTCTCTTCAGTTGACCGAACAGCTTAAAATTCGAAATTTTTTGAAAACGGCTAGTTTGACACTTCCTTATTTAGCCCAACAGCTAGTTCGAATTTGCAGCCTATAAATAGAGGGCTTGTGCCATTGTTTTCTTCAGTCAATCCCTCTCATTCATTCTCTCACATACTACTCTTTAACACTTCAATTCTATAGCCTTTTCATACACTTTTTTGGGAGAAATTTCATATTAGATTCTCATTGAGCTTCATTGTTCTATTTCTTGAGAAATGAGTTAGAGTTTCATTGTTGTACCTATTTGCTCATTCAAGAAGCACTCTTTGTACACTCGTATATCACTCTTCTTGTTGGTTTATATTTGAGAAAGGTTATTCTCAAAAGAGACTAATCCGCCTACAAGGATTGGGTTAACTTGAGAATGGTACATTCTCAAGTAGAGGCTCCTCCGCCTAGACTAAGGAGAGAGGCTCCTCCGCCTATTGAAGGAGAGGTAGTAAAAATCCTCATAGCGGTTGGCTTGAGGCAAGGACGTAGGCCGTTGCGCCGAACTTTATAAAAATCGTGGTGTTCTTTTGTCTTTCTTTACGTTCTTTATTATCTTGCTGTTTATTGTTAAACTACATACTCACACTCTTGTATTTAATTTCTTATCCTTTATTTGTTGTTGTATTTACTTAGACCCAGAAAAAGTTTTTAAAACTAGAAGTTATGGAATTAATCTTATAACAAAAGTTTTTTTTGGTTAAGTATCTTACAAAGATTTATATTGTCTATACATAAGGATATTGGATATAATAAAGAGGTTTTGGATCAATTAAAACATATTTGCAAGTTAAAAGCTACACTCGTATTTTACATTGTTAAAATAGTAAGGGTGTTGTAAGTAATTGACAAGAGGTGTACAAAAGTTTACATCTTTAAATTAAAAGGTTTTTAAGTTCTCTCTTTTCACTTTGGAATTTTTGTTGTATTCTTGCTTCATAATCTAGAAGTCATATTTAAAAATATTTAAACTTAAAAGATATATTCTTGTTAAAAATAATAAAGTTTTGTATTTGTTTAAACAAGAAGTTTAATCTTTGTCCACATTTGTTCTTGAATATTTCAACACAATAGTTTTGCTTATAAATCTAAAATAAATTTATTTTTGTGAACTAAAGATCATATATTTTGAATTTAATCTTAGAAATTTTAAAATACCAAATTCACCCTCCCTCTTGGAATCACATACGTAATATCATAAATCTCCATGCGAGAAACCTAGTTGCGCCAATCAGCCCTAGGGTTGATCCAGGTGCGAAGTGGTGTGGGCCCTTCTCACTTCGTCCAATTCAAATACGGACGATGAAGGAGAAAAAGCTCATTCAGAGCCAAAGGATAGCTCGATGAAAATGATTTGTGCATGTTAGGTTCGGAAATGGGACCCATTATGTATGAAGAACTCGAGTTAGGGCTCGGAATCAAAATCTCATGATTGCCTTGTTCATTCATAAAATCTTCTAGCTCCTGTGGAAATCTTCTAGTAACCGGGGTCTCAGATGAAGGTTTAGGGTTTTTTTTGGAGCCATGGCTGTAGAAGTTCAGAGGCTATGGAAGCTCAGAAGGCTTAAGTTTAGACAGAGGAGATACAGAAGGACGTTAAGGTTTCTATACACGCCGATATTCAAAAGACATCCCTTTTTAAGAAGCTTGCTTTAAATGTAGCCGTTTTGATGATAATTAGTAGAACGGTGAAGCATTAAGTTAAACTCATTTATTGGGTTTAAAAAAGTTCAAACCCAACCAATGGGGGGGGGGGGGTGGGCATTTGTTTACACCATATTTTATTTCTATAAATAGTAAGGGTTAAAATAACCTATTAAAGGTTATAAAATTACTAACCCGTCAAATAAATTTTATTAGTATTAAAGACAAGGGTTGAATTAGCTTTCTAGCCCATCGAATAAGTTTATTCATAATAAATGCAAGGGTTAAATAGGCCTATCGAAGGTTATAACCCATCGAATGAAAGAGAACTCATTAGAAGCCTTTTTCAAGTTTCGAGATTGCAAGTGGTTTCTTTCGAGATTGCTACATCGAAATTAATCCCTGGATTGTGAAAAATAATGTCAATCTGGAAGTTGGTTTAAAAACTACTTCACATGCTTCACATGAGCAATATAAGGCCACGTGTTACAACAAAAAGAATACACGTTTATGATAATTGCCCCGTTTACATATTCTTCTGTGCAGTTGGAGCATGACCACAACAGTTAAGGAACATGTGCATAGCAGCTAAGGAACGTGTGCATAGTGATAACTGCTCTACAATCGTAGCAGTTGAGGAACGTTTTGAGGTGAAAGTGACAAGTGGCGGTCCAGAAGTCCCAAAACTGTAAGAGGCGGTTAAGAAGATTGCAGATAATGCACAGACACAGTGGAGCAGTTATTAGAAGTTGCCAGCAGTTATTAAATTAATATATAAATACGATTGATTGTAATAAGAAAAACATCCATACAACCTGGCAAACCGCCTGTATTTTCTTTTATCTTTTCATAAGAGTAGATTGTAGTCTTTGTAACTGGTTCTTCATCAAAGTTAATAAAATCTCGATTTTATTGCTTTGATTCTATCTTCTGTGGCTTTTTCTGGCGAAGTCCTAAAACAAGGCATAGAACCCGCACGCAATCGCTTGAGCACTTTGAAGAAGAATTTCCTTTCGAAGGAGATCGAATTTATTTTGGTAAACAGGTTGTCAAGTACGCTAGTATAGCTCTCAATGCTGATGATCAGGGTGAAGGTATATATACATTTATCCAAATCTCAAATCAATATCTTTTATGTTTACTCTAATTGTTAATTTTACTTGGACTTTGCTATCAATTTGGCTTTAGTCTTTCTCTGTCCATAAAGTTCTTCCTTATTTTTAGAAGTTGTGGTTTCTTTCAATTACCATTTCCTGTCATCATTTATTTTTTTGTTTTCAACCTTAGGCCAATGACAAGGGAAGTGGTAATTTTTGGTTTGCGGATTGATATTGCATTGATTGTAGGCTCATGCATATGTAAAGGTGGCCTGTGGCTTATCATATGCAGAAAAAATTGTTTTCCTTGGCAGGAATAAATTGTCACTTTGCCAATCCCGTATATGTTCTTCTATTGCTCTAGAGTTTTAAGGGGTAAGATAATTTAGAGATCTACCTTTTTTGGGCTTGGGTGGAAATGATAATAAAATTTTTAGCGTTTTGCTATGTCCATGGAGGTTCATTATAAGAGTATCTATGGATCTCGGTTGTAAGGCTTTTCTTCTGGCTCCTATGTCGATTGTTAGTCACTATATGGGATTGGGAAATTATAAGCATGAGGTTGACATTCGATGATGCATTAACTTAATATTGAAAAAGTCCTGCTGATGGCACTGTGATGTTAAAACTTCATAGATTCTCCTTATGCCTCAATGATCAATTAGGTACATTAGCAGTTTAGAGTGGGTGTGGGTGTGATTATATGTCATTACTATTTCCTAATTGCTTGGGGTGTGCCATCAAAGCAGCAGTTATGGCTCCTGGCTTTGGCAGGGCTAGAGACAAACTTTGAGTGACATTTTGTTCGGGGAGTGATATTGAGGTTCTTGTTAAAGGGTAGATCAAATTGCATGGCCCATGGAACATTTCATTTATGCTCCATGACGTCATGGATTCTGACTGATCGAAATTGCTTCAATTTCTTGGGCTTATAGTCTAGCCAATCATGAGGTGGATTTCTTAAAAAAGCAGGCAACAATTACTCATGACGAGTTTTTGTGACGCTTCCATCTTTCTAAGTGTTTATTATGACTCTTTGGCTTGTTCTGTGCTGCTTTGTTTTAGGGTAATAAAGTTCTGTGCTGCTTCTTTCTTGTGAAGAAATCCTTTTACTTCTTTAGTTTACATCACTATTAATAAATTCCTTTTTTCTTGGAGTACTCTAAAGTCATAACTGATTTTTGGGTAGTATATTAAAAAATGTTGTACCTTACTAGTTACTGCTAATACTTTAATTTGTATGTGATTGTAATAACCATTACTGAGATTGATACTTAAAACTGCGTTGAAGAGCGACAATTACAATCACTGAGATTGATACTTAAAACCGCATTGAAGAGCAGCATGGGCTGTCATCCTTTTATCTTACATGCTGTATACGGTACTCCATCATGCAAATTGCTTGGCTTATGATAGTTTTTTCATTCTCATGCAAATCGTGATTGGTATTAATTTTGCATCAAACTACTTACAAAATAATAATAATAATAATAATAATAATAATAATAATAATAATAGTAGTAGTAGTAGTAGTAGTAGTAGTAGTAGTAACGATAAATTGATAATTATTATAATAATAACCTATTAATTTTTCTTCAAACTCATTTATCAAATATCCACCAAATCTCCTGTTTAAAAAGCCACCATAGTACTACATGCTATTTCTCTTGGTAATGTATTGTTTAAATTAATAAAGGATGTCTTCACATTTTCACTCTGTGAGCAGTATGACAGCCTTAACGTTAGAACTCCTTGTATATGAGCCTCACTTTTTTCCATTTACCTTGAAGCGTGTTATTCTCTAGTTACTTTTTCTATTCTGGCTGAGTCGTATATATAGTTACCTCTAGGCTTAATTTCATGAGAAACTTACTGCTGCAGAATTTTCAGTGGAATCATCTCCCAATTACCATTTGAAATTTTCTTGTGTATCGTTCTCACACATTTTTGTACTCCCTATTATTGCATATACCATTTCATATCCCTGTGTGTGTGCGTGTATGTGTGTGTATTTCTGCTGTGTGCTTTGAATGATGGAGACATCCTTTTTCAAATTTAGTGTAAGTTGTGAATTTCTCCCAACATTAAGTCCTGTTTCCTATTATTATTATTATTATTATTTTTCCCTTTTGTTGATTCAATATAATTACAAATGGTTTTCTTATTTCTTTGTTCGTTTTCAACTGCATTATGACAGTCTTGGCCCTTTCAACAATGTCCTCAAGTCATTCATTTATTTTGTTTTACACTGGGATCATTGACAAAGAACAACTGCAGTAACTCATAAACAAGCGGAACAACATCGGAACACTCATGGGGTCCCATTTTTGAGACTTGTTTAGAGTTAAATCCTATTTTAAAAATTATATCCTAATAAGTCTTGTTTCAATATAAAACTCTAAAATACCCTAATGTGAGAGAGAGAGAGAGAGAGAGAGAGAGAGAAGAGAAAGAGCACATTTATGTAATTAGTTTATATTTTTAAAATTTAAAACTGTATAACTTTTAGTATATATATTCGTATTTAATAATATTTTCAATTGTAAAACCCATCTCGTAGAGATCTATAAAACAATATCTATATTGAATATAAAGTTTTTCAAAAAATAAAATGAAAAATTCTCATTTTCACATTAAAATAATAATCTTCTCATTTGCACAAGTTAGGAATGTGAAATTTTATATTTTTAAATTAGTAATTGAATAATGAGACAAAACACAATAGAGAAGCAAAAACAAAATGGTTTTTTTGTCATATTTTAAATTTTATCTAGTTTTTAGACATTAAAATAGTCACAAAATAAATATAAAAAAAAGATTCTTATTATATTTAATGAGAAAATGACAAGTTCTTCCTTTTCAAAAAAATAAAAAAAGATAATTCTCATTTTCAGCAAAGCATTTCTCATTTCCTAAATTAGAGCTTCCAAGTCTACACATTTTTTAGACTAGCAAATGTTAAAAAATAAGACATATCATACTTTAAAAAAATAGGACCCTAACAAAATTGTGTGAAAATTTAAAAGTTCTCATTTTTTGTAAGATTTTCTAGCTTAAAAAATATAAAAAAATTTCATTTCTAATTTGTGAAAATAAGAAAGTTCTCATTTTTTTGTAAATATGAGAAAATTTTATTTTTTACTTTTCATTTTCTATTCAATATAAATTTTGTGAGAAGATTTTAAATATATAAATATTATTATTATTATATATAACAGCAATTTAAAAACACAAACTAAATATTCTCTTTTTATTTTTTTATTCTCTCTCTTTGTTCTTCCTACGTTCTCTCTAATGTTCTCTCTTCAACAATCTCTGTTCTTTATTATCTCTATATATTCCCTTTTTCTCCATTCTCCTCTTCTAGCAGTCTCTCTTCTTTATTCTCTATATCGCATTCTAATTAAAAAAAAGGTAAAATAGTTTATATAAATAATTAATTTAAAATTAGGACCTAATAGAATAGTTAACTTGTTAATAGGATTTATCTCCAAAAAAGTAGCAAAAATAGGACTCCACACTAATTAACTCAATTAAAATCAAAAGGAAGTATTACTTCTAGAAAAAGGAATAAATGAATTTCTATATTTCCATTGGAAGTGTTGGAATATTAGATTTAGATTGATTAGAATATTAGATTGATTAGATTGATTTTATTCTGATTTGATTTTATTCTA
>JAUMHN010073726.1:0-26402 GCA_032360265.1 Heliamphora ciliata
GATTATCCATAAAATTGAAGATTTGTTGTGTTAAGAAGAAGTTTTGAGACTTGAATCTAGTGTTTTTGGGTTAGAAAAAAGTATTTAAAGCATATTTTGTGAAAGGGTTGCGTGTCTGGAGGTTTAGAACTCAAACCAGAGCAAAATCTGGGGTTTCTCGGGTAACAGCGCGCTCGAGTGGAGTCTGCTCGCTCGAGCGCTCATATGGCAGAAGGTTGGGCGCTCGAGCGCCCGATGTTCGCTCGAGTAGACTAACTACGCAGGGTCAACTTCTTTTGATCATATCTCCCTCATCCGAACTCTGGATTGGGTCGTTCTGGTACTCAAATCGAAGCCCCGGATGTCCTCTTTCCAACAAAACTACTCTCATAAGAAAATAAATTTTATAGAAAAAGTTATGATTAAAAGAGTGAGGGTATGCCAAAACCACAGTACCATTTTTCACCCGTTTTTAGCCGAATGTTTTGAAAAAACTTATTTTCGTTGTTATTGGTCCTTTTTACTAAATTTTTTAGTCTAATAAGCTTGTGGCACACCTATGTATATATCCAAATTGAGTTGGGAAGCATGCATTGGGTAAATTGGTTGAGTCTTCTTTTACAGTAAAAGCGGATTGATATCTATAGATGCATGATGGTTGTATACCATTTTAAATTAATGTGATCTTCTTACTATCAACCTTGTGTTATTGGTAGTTGGTGACATTGAACTAATTATGTGAATTATCAAAAATCATATAATGAAAGTTGTGATACATGTGATTTGAGAATTTCATGGAAAATGTGGGTTTGGAATCAAAATGGTGTTTTATGGTAATAATTGGGAGAGGAACCATTTGTGGGTTGGACTCCCTGATTTTTAACCAATAATGAATCGTATGGATTGATGTGGATTAAGTTGGCCTAGTGAGTCTGCGGTGAAAGACTAAATACTTGAGCAAAATGGGGACCACGTGCCCACGGGTTAGCCCCCGAACCATGTGTTACGTCGCGGTGAGTTATAAAGCGACTCATTCCACAATGGCTCCGCGTAGCCTATTGGGGGCGAATGGGGTGATGTTTCTATAAGTTGAGCCTGACACCGGTTCATTAGAGGAAATACGATTTTGTGAAAATCGAGAAATTAAAATGAATGATTTATAGACGAAAAATAATGAAATAAATGGAAGAAATTCTTGTGTGCGCGAATGTGTGTTAAAAGAAAAAGATTTGGATTATATGCATATTTATTTCGGTTACATCCATCACACCTCACAAATCATGCACTATGTAAGAGTTAATCTTTATCCTACGAGTTTCGGCTCACGTACGTTTACCAAACCATTTCAGGTTTTGAGGATCAGGGACGATACCAGGGCAAGGGATGCATTTTGAGAAAAAGCATGAGGAAAGATTTTGTGTTCTTTTGTAATCTATATCATGTTTGTACGCAAGCATAAATGGAGTATTGTAATGATATTGTTGTTGTAATGGACACTTGAAAACCCAAACCATTTGATGGTAATTTTTATATGCATGAAGATATGGTTACATATTGAAAATCGTTATTTTCTTCCAAATACATCTTGAGTTCAATCGTTAATGAAACAAATATTTAATTTGATAATTTCTTATGTGGGTCGATTTGGGGTTAGTTCACGGGTTCCCGAGTTCGGGGCGTGACAAAATAGGAAGATTGAAACTTTCAAAATTAGGCTTGTTGCGAAATGGTTCACTAAAAAAGAAGGAATCGATTATGAGAAAATATTTTTGCCGGTAGCCATGCTTAAGTCTATCTAGATTTTTTTATCCATTGCAACTTATTTTGATTACGAAATTTGGCAAATGGATGTCAAGACAGAATTTTTTTTAGGTAATTAAGTGTAACATAAAAGAAAAAAAAGTGTTCATGTTAACAAGGGGCACACCCCAGGTAATTACATCAGTACCATGTAAGAAGAAAGCTCCCTATAGCTTAAGATAACTCTGGAAACATCCAACGTCCTAAAAAAAAAAGAAACAAAGATGACCCAACCCCCGCTTAAAAGCGAGGGATACTAGCAAATAGAACACGTTTCCATGCACAACCCGCAAGGAAAGGCAAAACCACTAAGAGTGAAAAAACAACACTAATATAACATAACCAATCGTCATTGGGAAACACCAGCAGCCAAAAGACGGCAAAACATGGCTCCCCAAAACTCCTAAAAAGCCCAATCAAAGAACTGCAATATAGCTGAGAAGACGTCACAACCCTGGCGGCTAAGGAGGTCGAAGAAAGCTGGTTCTCAAACCACGGCGCTAATGTGCGAGAGAAAGGCTAGCCCCAAGGAAAAAACCCAGCTCGAAATCAGAAGGCAAACACCTAACCAAAACCGCCGTCGGGCCCACCTCCACACCCTAGCTAACGTAACCTACACAGCTGAGGAAATGAGCACCTCCCGCCCATACGACAACTCAACCAATATGAGCTAATGAGGAACATCATAATCATTATTTATCTCATCTGAACATAGGAACTAGCTTCCTGAGTTAGAACCTTAAACAATATAACAAGTATTAGGGAACACCATCATCTGAAAGTAACAGCTGAGTCCATAACCAACCAAAGTACGCTTATCATCATAGTTAAACAATGTTCTCCTGAGTGAGAAGGGAATGCTCTCCTGGAAGGAAGGAGGGAAAGATAGACACCTAGCTCACAACGGAAGGCAATAAAGAAGGCCAAAACAACCGGCTTGCATGGCCCCCCAATACTCCTCCGAAGTCCAATTAAGAACTTCAATATAGATGAGAAGGCCTCAACACCCAAGCAGCTCAGGAGGTCGAAAAAAGCTGGACCACAACCACGGCACTAAGGTGCAAGAGACAAGACAGCCCTGAGAAAAACCTCTGCTCTGAAACAGAACGCCAGCACGTAACCAAATCCGTCGTCGGGCTCATCTCCCCACCCTAGCCAACGTAGCCTAAACTGATGAGAAAAGAAGAACCTCTCAGACCATATAACAGCTCTAACAAAAGAACCACCGAGGACCAAATTCCTCTGAAGCCCAAATAGAACTACAAAAGCTGAGAAGGCGTCACAACCCTAGCGGCCCAGGAGGTCAGGGACAGCTGGGTTTCAAACCACGGTGCTAAGGCGCATGAGAAGGGTCAGCCCTAAGGAAACCTCAGCTCGAAAACAGAAGGCCAGCACCTAACCATAACCGCCTTCGGGCCCACCTCCACACCCTAGCCAGCATAGCCTAGACTGCCGAGGAAAGAACACCTCACAAACCATATGACAGCCCTACCAAAGACACAGATGATCATCATAATCATAATTTATCGCATCGGAACATAGGAACCAGCTTCCTGAGCTAGAACCTTAATCAATATAACAATCATTAGGGAACGCCATCATCCGAAAGTAACAGCCAAGCTAGAAGGCCAAAACAAACGGCATGCATGGCCCCTCAAACTCCTTTGAAGACCTATCGAAGAACTTCAATAAAGATGAGAAGGCCTTAACACCCAAACGGCTCAAGAGGTCGAGAAAAAGTTGGATCACGAACCACGGCGCTAAGGCGCAAGAGATAAGCCAGCCCTAAGAAAACCTCAGTTCGAAAATAGAAGGCCAGCACTTAACCAAATTCTCCATCGGGCACATCTCCGTACCCTAGCCAATGTAGCCTAAACAGATGAGCAAATGAGAGCGTCTCAGTTCATATAACAGTTCTAACAATAGAAACAACTGAGGACCATCATAATCATAATTAACTCACTTAAACATGTCATCCCACTAAATCACTACAAGTTGGCCTTGGTCCCACATCCTTCCAAATAGTGGAGAATGGGCCCATTCAACCCCAGGTGAATGAAAACTACTCTACCACCAAATAGGTCCCATTAATCGAAGCATAGTACCAATTACCCGAAGCATAGGCTACCAGGTAAGTTGTGTGAACAAAGCGGATGGCCCCAAGATGCCAGGCCGCTAACTTTAGCCTTCAACACCTATTATCTTCACCTGAATTCCACTTTAGCATTTTCAAAACAAATTCGATACCACCAACCAAACACTCCCACCACCAATGCAAGTTCACAGTTTTAACAAACCCGGTAGTTTCTTCTTCAAGAACTAGCCACAGTTTTAACACAAAAGACACAACAAGTCCACGGTATTCGGTCCCATCATAAATCGGAAACAGCCAACTTGCCAGGGACCCACAGCCCCAAACGGCCCACCATTACCACGGTTTAAACTAGACCACTGTTTCTTAACAAAAACACTTGAAATACAAAGCAGCAGAATTAGAGGGACCCACTTAAAGTAGCTGGAGACCCCCACTCATTTAAGCCCACGGTTTTGCTAAAACCAGCGTGGGCCCCACCGAGTTATTTATTGCGCCTGCCCAGCTGAACCAAACACCGGCTTACACTGCCCAATAAAGCTGGATTTTGTAGACTCACTGCCCAGGCGCCTAACCCGCGCGTAGCCTCACATCGTCTTCTTCCTTAGAACCTGGTGAAACCAGCAAACGGAGGAAAACTGTTGGACATACACCAGCTTAAACATATAGCGCACAAGAGCATCGAGGACCACTGCGTCTTCTCCGAAAAATGTCTGCAACTTCCATTAACATAAACCACCAAGCGTGACAAGTCTATGCAAAAACACAGCAGCAAACAAACGCCGAACCAAAATGGGCGTCGGTTCAGGCATACCGTAACGCAAACGGTGCTAGATAACCCAAATCGATAACAGCAAGTCTGTGAAAATCTACTGAGCTCCAGATTGGGCTTGGGCCCTGCTCAACCCACACTTCAGCTCAACAACCTAGCAAACTTATATAAGATCCAGAACTCAAAACATCTGGAACCGAGGCATCAAACCAAGCCACCAGCCCAAAAATCCAAAAAAATTAGAGATCCATGGATGCGGCCAGAACACCAATAGCTATTTTAATGGCGGCCATCATCAAAGGGCACTATGCACAAGCTCGCCCCTTCTTACAGGCTCGACCAAGCAGCTGAGAGTTTAACGAATCTGAATGTAGTGCTGTCACCACTTAAAACCCAGCTTCTCAAACCCCTACTGATATCGAGCGTGTCGAGGACTAAACTAACTCACGAAATCAAAACTTAAAAATACTGACTTCCGAAGAAATCAAAACTTAAAAATACTGACCTCCGAAGAAAGATCATGACCATCAAAACATTCACCAGTACTATAGATACACCCCACCATTGCCATGGAAGTGATCCATCAGATCCACTATGAAAACGCCATGGGGAGAGCTTTCTCTAGAGAGAGAAGCTCTTCTGCGTGATTTTTTATCGAGACAGATTTCCTTAATGAAAGTCTTATCGAATGTATCTATATGATACAACTAGATGGTTTCATAGCGAAGGGTCAAGAGCACATATTGTGCAAGTTTAAGAGATCCATTTATAACTTAAGCAAGTATCGAGATCTTGGAATACTCGGTTTGATCAAGCCATTAAGTTTTATAATTTTGATCAAATTCCAGATAAGTTTTGTGCGTACAAGAAGTGTGACGGAAGCGTGATGGTCTTTTTAGTACTTTATGTAGATGATATCTTGCTCATCGAAAATGATGTGGGGTGTTATCTTCGATAAAAGTATGGTTATCTAGACAGTTTGATATGAAGAATTTGGGAAAAGCCAGTCACATCCTTGGAATTAAACTTTTGAGACATCGAAAACAAAAAATGTTGGGCTGTTCACAAGCAAAGTATATCGATGATATCCTTACTCGTTTTAGCATGTAGGATTCCAAGGAAGAATTTTTTCCTTTCAGACATAGAATCACTCTATCCAATGATCAGTGTCCTAAGACACCTGATGATATAGAGAAGATGAAGGCAGTTCCTTATACTTCGACAGTAGGAAGCCTAATGTATGCTATGCTTTGTACTAGACTTGATATCTGCTTTGTTGTTGGTATGGTTAATAGATATCAGTCTAACACAGAGCATAAGCATTTGACTGCGGTAAAGAATATAATCAAGTACCTAAAAAGAACTAAAGATTATATGTAAGTTTACCAGGTAGACAGTCTAGTACTTTTAGGATATGCAGACTCGAATTTTCAGTCAAACAAAGATTCCTCCAAGTCTATCTTAGGATATATGTTTACCTTGTGAGGTAGAGCTATAAGTTGAAGGAGTATCAAGCAGTCCTGCATTCTTGATTCCACCATGAAGGCCAAGTACGTGGCAATTTTTGAAGCAGCCAAGGAGGATGTTTGGCTCTGAACCTTCCTGTTGGATCTAAATATGGTGTGTTCAGTTCAATTGGCTATTACACTTTATTGTGATAATAGCGGAATGATTGCAAACTCGAAGGAGTCAAGAGTACTCCATGAGAAAGGAAAACACATTAAGCGTAAGTATCACCTGATACGAGAAATTATACAAAGAGGTAATGTTGTTGTAACCAAGATTGCATCAGGAGACAAACTTGCAAATCCTTTTACAAAGAGTCTACCAGTTAAAACTTTTGACTAAAAAAAAAAACTTTTGGTAATCATGTAGAAGGTATGGGAGTCAGATGTATAACAGTATGTTTTGAGAATAAGTGGGAGATTGTCAGAGTTGTATACTCAAAACGATAGATTTTGTTTGGTTTTAATATTTAATTTTATTTTAATAAAATTATTTTTCTATTTTATGTGAATCTTAATTAGCAATTAATGCAATATTATTTCTTTAATGTTATACATGATTATCTTTTATTTTGTACAGTATTTTAACCTAGTGTTTAGGGTACAGCTTGCACACAAAAAACTATATTTTAGATTCTTGCAAAATATAAGTTTTTGTTCACAACTTAGATGGAATTGGACAAACTATCGATACGACTGTAGCACATAATTTTAGTAGGCCTGTCTTGCTTACGGGGAACAAACAATAGCGTTGTTTATTATCCCGACTCGCTGTGTTAGTATAGTTTGTGTATATTGAACTGGACCACATTGGAATAATTAATTTTATATTAACTATATAAATTAATTCATACCCCAATGTTATTATGAGTGCTTATGCTCTTAATCTTAAAATAATTATTATTTACGTATATTTAATATTTGTTATTTTGATTAATTAAAGAGTGAGATCTTTTATAGGTTAATAGTCCCATGAGTTTGACAGCAATATTAATTATATGGTGAATATTAATTATTGACGAAATTCACGTCCCGATTGTTTGGGATTGACGATACCCCCTTAAGAAATTTTATAAGTTTTAACTGGGGTCAAATCCTGTAGGTTAATTTAATTATTCGACAGTCAAATAAGTTAAGCGGAAGAATTTCAAAAATTTTAAAGATACCGATTAAATTAAATTATCAGAAATTAAATTTAATCGGTAGGTATCAGAAATCTTAACGTGAGGAGATAAGTTAAGCATTTAATAACAGAAGCTCAATGTAAATTAGTCTTGAGATTATGACTAAGATTGCGGTTACAATTCTTTAGTGGTATAAACTGTAATTTAATATTTTATGAAAATTGCAGAAATCGCTGCAATGTTTTCATAATTACAGAAACAGTTGAGAAGTTTGTATATTTGCAGAAACTGCTAGAAGAGTATATGGGTCACACTAGAAGTTTATATCATAATTACTCTACAAGTCCCTGTTGTAGCCTATAAATATGCGGGTAGGCTGAACCAAACTCATAAATTATCTTTCAAGACTAAGATTGTTCAGGTTCCACCGGTAACAGTTCTCGAAGGATCGCTGCCCACACTACGTTTGGGAATTGCATTGGGAATACAGTAGGAGGTCTGTTTGGAGCTTCAACTTGGAGAATCAAAATTCGTAATTGAAGAAACAACCAAAAAGGTATTCATCTAAATTAAATATGGTGGCACGAGTTTTATTTTGATCGCTCGACATCAAAAACAATTTATCTAGAGCCTGTTTCGGCGATTGCCCATCCAATTTTATTTTTTTCAAAAAATCGTATACATATCAATGATCTTGATAGTTTGCCTCCAACATATTGTATGCGCACGCACACACACTAGTGCATTGAGTTTGCTTGTGCAGCCTGTGTATTATAAATTTGGTGTTGTTTATTCTGAAATGATGCTATATGGCGTGGCCCTTGGTTGCTATGAGAAGGATGCATTAGAGAAGCCCATGTATGCCGAAGCGTATTGCAATATAGGTGTCATCTATAAGAACTGTAGGGATTTGGAATCGTCTATTGCCTCTTATGAGAGGTAGTCTACTTGTTAGGAATCATGTTTGTTTTGTGTTGGGGCTTGAAAAACATTTGGTATGTGATCGGGATTTTTACCCTGCTGATGCTATGTGTGCTTTATTCTTGTGCTTTCTCAGGTGTCTGGTCGTGCCTCCTAACTTTAAGATTGCAAAGAACAACATGGCAACTACATTGACAGATTTTGGAATAAAGGTGGTTTCTTAGACAGTTTCATATTAACCCTCATATTGGTGATTTAGCTAGATTAAAGAAAAATAAAATTAAATTCGATGGAACAGGAGGATGACCTAGATACTGTCATTGCTAAGCTAGTTAACCATGTTGCAAAATTAAGTATTCAGCATTTCCAATGTGCCATTGACATTAAGGTCAAAATTAGTTTGGCTTTGGATGTTGGCATTCATTTTCTAAACCCTTGTTAGATTATTCTGTTATTAAGGTTAGGTATAGTTTCGGTCATGTTCAATATTTGGATATTAGCATAGTGTTCCTTTTCATATATATCAAGCCCATTACTTATGTTTTCTCTCTTCTTCGTTTTCAGAATTTAATTATTGAAGCTGTTGCTCACAGAAGAAGTTTTACTGAAAAGAATATGGCCTCTATTGAACTTCAAGTAAAGGTGTTCATTTAATTTATGTTATTTTTTTTGTAATTAATTATAGCATAAAAGAAAAAGGAAAATATACATATTTCTAAGGGGCATACCCTAGGTTGTTACATCACTTACCAACACATCCAAAAGGAAACGAAAAAACCTAATAACAAAATAACAAAACACACCCAACCCCCACTTGACAGCGGGGGAACTCCTAAAAAAAATTAAATTCCATGCACAACCTGCATGGATAGGACAAGAACACCAAAGTACAATAAAGGACCAAAACTTATCAACAGACCAATCTACTAAAACTCCTAATCCCTACTGAAGATTGGCTCCTCGAAGGGTATTAAACTCTGAAATTCAAACAAGAACAAGAGAACAAGACATTCAACAAGAGCCAAGGTGGTGGTCCAACCAAAAATAGACATTATAACCCATGGCCAAATAAATGACCGGCCCCAAAAACTCCTCAAAAGTTAAATCGATTCCCAAACTATCACAGAAAGCACCAAAACCCTATGCTAAAGAAGACAAAGAAACTAGTTCTCTTCTGTTTCTGAGCTGAGGTTTCCCTCAGGGCTGTCTTGTCTCATGTGCCTAAGCGCCATGGTTTGTGATCCAGTTCTCTCCGACCTCCTAAGTCGATTGGTTTTTGAGGCCTTCTGGTTCGTTGAGTGGGGTTCTAGTTAAGGGTCTACTTTGTCTAGATCCGGTGGTAGAGATTCCTTTGGGATGGCCTAAGTTTCCTCTTAATCAGACTCTCTGGTGTTGTTCTGCCCATAACTTATTGCTGACTTGTAAGGGAGGTTGGTTATTTGTTTTGGCCGGATTTGAGCTGGAGTTTCTGGGGCTGATCTATCGTTGCTTCTTTTGGCTGGCTGGGGGCCCATCTACCTCTGGTACTTTGCTCTTCGACCTCTGTTGATTCCCTTTCGGTTGTCCTGTGGACTTGTGTTTTGATCCTTGGTGGTTCTGTTGTCAGTCTTTTTTTGGCTGGGGATTTTCTCTCAGCTACTATTTGTATATTGTTGCTTGGGCAGAGGCTTTTGAAGAGTCTTGTGGTGTTATTGTTTGCCAGTTGGACGACCCCTTCGTACCTCCTACTAGAAGTTCATTGTGGTTCTTTCTTGCTCGAGCTTCTGTTTCTCCTATCCTTTCCCCTGCCTCCGGGGAGTGTGTTGCCTATTGAGGAGCGGTGGTTGCTTTGGTTTAAATGAGGATATGTCTGCACTTCTAGCTGGGTACCTATGATGGG
This sequence comes from Heliamphora ciliata, assembly GCA_032360265.1. Classification (NCBI taxonomy): domain Eukaryota; kingdom Viridiplantae; phylum Streptophyta; class Magnoliopsida; order Ericales; family Sarraceniaceae; genus Heliamphora; species Heliamphora ciliata. Next base: position 10,073 of record JAUMHN010073726.1, read on the forward strand.
GGTCTTTGGTGGTTCGTTGAGTGGGGTTCTAGCTAATGGTCTGCTTCGTCTAGATCTGATGGTAGAGATTCCTTTGGAATGGCTTAGGTTTCCTCTTAGCCAGACTCTCTGGTGCTGTTCTACCCATAACTTATTCCTAACTTAAGGGAGGTTGGTTATTTGTTTTGGCTAAATTTGAGCTGGAGTTTCTAGGGCTGATCTGTCATTGTTTCTTTTGGCTGATTAGGGGCCCATCTACCTCTGGTACTTTGCTTTTCGACCTTTGTTGGCTCCCTTTCGATTGTCCTTTTTTTCTCCTATGTTCAGATGAGATATATTTGTTTATGATGGTCCTCATTAGCATCATTAGTAGAGCTTTCATATTGTCTGGGAGGTGTTTACTTCCTCAGCAGTCTAGACTTCGTTGGCTAGGGTGTGGAGGTGGGTCCGATAGCGATTTTAGTTAGGGGCTAACCTTCTGATTCCGAGATAAGGTTTACTTGGAGCTGGCCCTTCTCATGCGCCCTAGCATCGTGGTTTGAGAACCAGCCTTCTCTGACCTCCTGAGCCGCCAGGGTTGGGACGTCTTCTCAGCTACATTGTAGTTCTTGGTTTGGGCCATTGAGGAGTTTTGGGTTGTGGCCTTCTTATTGTCTTTTCGTTGTGAGCTTAGTGCCTATCTTTCCCTCCTTGCACTCCCGGAGAGCATTACCTTCGCAATCAGGCGAACGTTGCTTATATGAGATGCTGTGCCTACTTTGGTAAGTCATGGGTTGGTTGTTACTTTCGGATGCTGGTGTTTCCCAATGATGGTTGTCTTAATTGAGGTTCTAGCTCTGGTATGGATATTCTGCTCTCTTCAACAATGGTGTTCCTGTCTCTATCCTTTCCCCCCATTGGTTGGGGAGCGTGACTATCTATGTGAGGTTAGGCTCACCTTGTTTGGGTCAGCGGAATTTCTTTATCCTTGTCAGATCCTTGATTTTAGTTAGACGTCCTTTGACTACTATGTTTGCACTGTCAGTGGGTTTTGTCCCATCCATGCGGGTTGTGCATGAAACGTGTTTTTTATTAGATAGTATCCCCCGCTTCTAAGCGAGGGATGGGTCCCTTTGATTTTTTAGGGCAATGGTTGTTATTTGGGGTTGACTTGGTTATAGAGAGCTTTTCTCTGTTATGGTACTAATGTAATTACTTGGGGTATGCCCCTTGTAAACATGTATACCTTTTTTCTTTTATGTCACAATTAATTATCCAAAAAAAAAAACTAGTTCTCTATGCAGGAGAACCTTCGCTCGAAAAACCATCGAGCCCATCTTCGCGTCCTAGCAAGTGAGAAATCGAGCACTTCCCAAACAATATAAAGATCTGATAAGAACAAATGAGGATCAAAACAAAGCCCAGTGACAATCACCAAGCTATAATCATCTTTGCAATTTATCTCTCTTGGCCCACTAAGCCATCCATTCTCAATGACCCGTGGGCCCACAACACCAACGTGCAACAGAATTTATCATGTGGCTTTTGAAACCCACAAAACCGAATAGCCAGCAATTAGCCCACCCCACGGTTTTAACTAGGAGTGCACAAGAGACCCGAGAAATTTGAAAATCAAATCAATCCAATCTCTATGAGTTGGGTTGGTTCGATTTTTACAAGTAATTCATTTGGTCCTGGATCCCAAAAAACGTAAACCGATAATATTGGTTCGATTCTTGGTTTAGTCTAGAACTAACCCGAACTAACCCAAAAATCGCGAATATATATATATAAAGAAATAAAAAATATTAACCATTAGATTACATATATAGTTATTGTGAAATTCATATAGAAAAAATAAAAAGTTTTCTAACTTTGCAAATTAAAAAAAAAGAGTCATTATATTAAATAATTATTATTAATTGTTATTTATTTATTATATGTTATTTATTTCTATGAATTTTTTTTATTAGATATTTGTCATTTCTTTTACTAAATAGATTGTAAAATAATTATTTAAACTTTTATTTCATGTTTTTATTATAATGTATGAGTCTTAGTTTTTATTTATTATTCATTTAAAATTTTTAAAATTTGTACATAGTGATTTGTTTTTTCATGCGCACAAAGTAATTTTTAAAATTCACGAAATCGTAGTTCCAAACCGAATCAACCTGATTTTTATTGGTTTGGTTTGATTTGGTTTGATTCTACAATATGATTGGATTAGTTTTGAGTCCAACAAATTGAAACTGATAAAAATTAATTTGGCCATAAATTTAGTACAAAATCAAACCAAATCGATCCATCTGTACTCCTAATTTTAACTCCATTATCCCACCGGGGTGCATCACCATGAAAACCACAAAACAGGCCCCACCCAAGAAAAATATAGGTCCCACGCAAATAGGTTCAACGGAGCAATAAAGAGGACCGAGGACCCACTCTTGGGTGTGCCGTATGCATCAAACACTTTTATACCAAGCTAACAATCTTCTTTGATTTTAGCTTTGTTACCACTTGGATTTGCACCAACGAAAAGGATTTTGCCTAATTCAAGTAACATTGGGACCCACGTCAAGACATTCCCAAGCTGGTCACGTAAAACCGTGAGACAGCTGGTCTCATCTCTACCAAATAGTAAAAAATCGAGGGTTAGTTGAAATGAAACAACTACCATTTAGCTTGGTAGGGCCCACATTCTCCATAAGAAGTCAATAGTGGGCCATGCATTTCAAAAACCAGCCCATGGCTTTCCAAAACCATAGGCAAGGCACATCTCGGTACCTTCACCGTTTTAAGACAGCAGGCAGGTTCCTAGGTAAACCACCCATTTTCACTGCCCAATAAAACTGATATTGCAGAAAACCTACACAAACAAAACCCTCCACACGCAGCTTGAAGGTGCATGGGTTCCCAACCATCTTCATCCTTCAAAAAAAAAAAAGGCAGCTATGGCCGAACCCATAACAAGACTGGACATTGATCATACAGCTAAAGGTGCGTAGAAATCCCTGTTGAAGACTGAACATTGATCATACCAGTGATTCTTTGCAGCTAACCGCTTAAACAAATAGATTCGTTGCACCGCAACTCAGCTTCACAAACATAACAATATTCTTTCCATCTATATCGAAAAGAAAACCCAGCTTGGTAGAATCCAATCTAGAGAGCAAATCGATAAATTTGATCTGTGAAAACCCAGAATGGTGAAGCAAAATCCATATACAAGAACTCTTGATTCACCATGGAGAGCCAGCACCAGAGAGTGAAACTCCATGGGGTCAGCAATTCTCATAAATGACTCAACCATTTGAACAACGCAGTTTAATCCATCGATTCACAATTTAGTTTGCAAAACTTGACCCTACGGATCCAAACCGCACTTCAATAAGCATAGTCATCACAGAGCATTGATAGAACCACCGCCACTCAACCAAGGCAAATATTCAACTTAATGCGGTATAAGTTATAACCAGCCTCACAAGAGCCCAAGACTCACAACAAAGCTAGATCTAGACCAGAATACATTAAGTAGCCATCAACATTCGCCACAAGCTAGAACCAAATTTACATACTAAACCCATCAACAAGACACCGATAATACCAGAACCTACGAGATATAGCTATAATCCAGGTTTATATCAGAATGGCTAAGGAATTAACCTCTATTCTAATGTTATCTCGCAAGCAGATCTAGCTTTGTACACTCTTGCTCGTTAATCAACATTTAATCTACCAGAACCACCATGAGAGCCTTTGGGAGAGCTCTCTCTAGAGAGAGAAGCTCTCTCCATATCTCTTTGTAGACCTTAATGTCCATCCAGATCCATTCTTAAACAAAACACGGGTATAATCTCGTGATAACCATAAACCCAGGTCCCATATAGGAAAATATTAACAAAGAACAATTCTAAAACCGAAGTCTTCCTCAAATAAACTGGCCACAAGAAGAAAACTCCATTAAAACTAATAGATCTCCTAGTCTCATGCCATGGGATTTGGTTGAGCTCACCAAATCGAACACAAAACCCTCTTCTCGTCGTAATAGATTCATCCTCACCTTTGAAGGACACAAAAATATACCAGAGAACCATGGATGATTGTGGCATTGGGATTTAGGAGCAAAAAATAAGGGAATTGAAGAGATGTTTTGAAAAATATTTTAACACCTTGAAAATTAAATTTTGAAAACCCCTTTTAAAACGTTAACCAGAGAAAGAGGGTTCGGAGGCTAAGGTACGAATCGAGAATAGTGTTAGGCACCCCGTATGCCCAACCGTAAGGTTGGCCTCTACTAATCATCATTGGTTCTTTAGTAGAATTTTTCAAATACATGCAAATAAAAAAAATGGAGGTAAAGAGAGAACACCTAAAATTAAATATAGAAAATACATAAAGTTTGTACATAGCATTCCAAAATAAATAATTGTCAAAAGAAAAATCTTAAATCTTATGACATACAGTTTCTATCTAAAAGATACATGAAACACATGTTCACATGCAATAATATTGAAACAATCTAACTAACATGATTTGGTTAAAAGAAAAGTATGCTAAAATTACCAATTGTCTCAACATGGATTACACCAAAAATGAAATACACAATAAAGTAATCAAACTCTAAACTAATATATACAATATGCATATTAAAAGTTGTAAGAAACATGTAAAGAGTCATATGTTAAAAGCTAACCAAAATAATAAAATTTAATAACAAACATTTTGTATTAATAAGAAAATATTTGAAATTTTAATTTGAAGAAGAAAGAAATAAAGGAAAACTTACAAGCCAAAATAAAATGTTAGTAAATGCTTGTTTAAACTACTAAAAGAAAATCTAACTATTTTTATTTTATGCATTTTAAGAGAGACAAGGGGAATCAAAAGAAAATTATACTTTAATGATAAAATTTAATCTAGAAAGTTTTTTTATGATTTTCTTGATTTTAACAAAATGAAAAGAAAGAAAAAGAAATAAAAATGGAAATGGAACAAAATAAAAGAAATGAAAAGAAAAAGGGAGTTTTAATTTTATTAAAGAAAGAAAATTATAAAGCCATTTAAAGGCGAAAATTAACTTAAAAGCCTCTTTTATAATTTTTAGGTTTGATAAAATGAATAAAAATAAAGCTATATATATATATAAAAAAATAAAAAAATAAACACTAACATTACGAGAAAAGATATACTAAATGGAGCTCTATTAAAGCTATGAAAATAAAAGATTAGAAAGAGGAATTATATTAATAAAAGAAAATAAAAAAATAGAAGAAGCTAGAAAAAGAAAATTAGGCTAAAAGAAATATAAAAGGAAGCATTAGCATTAGGGAAAAGAAAAGAGAAAAAGGAAATAAAACTACATTATAAGAAAGAAAATAGGATGCTAGGAAAAGAAAAATTACACTACTAGAGAAAAGAAGAAAATGAAAAATAAAGACCAATGAAGGAATATTAAATCAAAAATAAAATGGAATACTAATATTACAAAAAAAGAAAATGAACTAGACTATTATTAAGAGCAAATTAGAACAACTAAATAAATGCTAGAAAATTAAACTAATACTAGAAAGATAAAAGAAATTAAAAATAACTATTTATCTTAAATGTGAAATGTAGTATTAATTACTACATTCACATAAATGTAGGTGCATTATTATCACAATTAACAATATCATTGAGTTGTAATTGTCAAAATATGTTAGCACCATTTAATGAATACAAATAAAAATTACAATGTGCTAATTGTGAGTGAGAAAAAATTAACAATTAAAGAAGTAAATAAAATAATTAAATTATATGAAATAAACAAGATTAACTTATACAAATGGAAAGAACATGCAAATTGAAATTAAATTTTAACCCGGTTACTCTAAGAGAGAGGAATTGGAGTTAGAAAGACCGGGGATCCAAACGAAATACCTGAATCGTGAAATCCTCAGATTGGGGAATGTGCTTCAATCCTCGGGTGCTGATTCCAAGCTAAGACTCTAAATATAGGTATTGGAGGTTCGGGACTCGGTATTTCGGCAGGACTTCGGCGTCGGGGCTCAGGATCGCTCGACGTATCGGCAGAGTCTCTCTCACTCAAAATTTGTCCTAAAAACGTACGCTGGTGTATGGTATTTATAGTATTCTTCAACCAATGAGGCGTTGCCACGTTTTGGGACACTTCAAGCCATTTGGAGTTGGCGGTCGCCATGATGCAAGTTGGCGGTCGCCATGATGCAAGTTGGCGGTCGCCATGTTTTTGAAAGTTTTCATAAAGTTCTACGGCAGTCGCCACAATGGAAGTTGGCGGTCGCCATGATGAAAGGTGGCGGTCGCCACTTTTGGCTAGGATTTCTACAAAGTTCTATGGCGGTCGCCACAATGAGAGTTGGCGGTCGCCTTACTTAGATAGCAAGTTTCGATGGTTTGTCAGAATTTCATTGGTTTGAAGGTTCTGGGTTCAAATACCGAGCTTGAATCACTTTCCGAGGATCGTACTGAGGCACTATTCCATCTATCTTTATCATCGAATTCGCCTAAGATTAGGCGGGGTCAAATTGGGGTGTTTACAGTTGCCCCTCTTTGATATAACTTATATAGCAACACGTGAAACATGTTATATCAAAGACCCAAAGACAACAACCATTTGACCGAGTCATCAATCTTATGCCACAAACACACAAGCATGCATATGATGTTGGTCGTACTCAAATTTTTATCGAGCTGCCTACGTACCCCCTTCGCTAGGGATCTGACCAGAACGTAGTTCATGGGGCAAAATGCAAGGATGCAAGATAAGAAACATGATGCAGATGCTTAACGTGAACAAATGCTAACATGATGCAAATAAGTCTAGTGAAATGTAAACACAAGTTAGTTTAAGATCGTGAAAAGGACCGAGCCAGTTTAAGGTCATGAGGAGGACCGACGAGTCAGTTTAAGGTCGTGAGGAGAACCGAGTCAGTTTAGGGTCATGTGGAGGACTGACAAGTCAGTTTAGGGTCGTGAGGAGGACCGAGTCAGTTTAGGGTCATGAGGAGGACCGATGAGGTAAACATCAAATTGATAGGTTAAGTCAGGATCTAAGAACACGTGACTTAAAAGTAAGTTTATTAGAAACGAGATTTAAAATAATCAGAAGCCAAGCTACGGCTGAAACTTTTTTGATTTATCGGGAAGGAAGATTGCAAATTAAGAGGTCGAGTTAAAACCTAAAAATTCAAAACAGAGCACAGGATAAGTATAACTAAAGCCAATTTATGACTTAGAATTTGATTTTATCGTGGAGAAAAATACTAATTAATAGGTTGAGTTAAAAACTTAAAAATTCAGAACGATGCATAAGGTAATTAAAAACCGAGTCACAAAATGATCATACATTAAGGAAAAACAAAAAAAAATTATTTGAAGTTATTATTTTTATTTGTTTATTATTATTATTTTATATATATATTTATATATATTTTATTTTTTTATTTTATTTATTTAAAATAAAATAAAATTCTCTTAAAGAAAATAAATGCATTGAAATAACAGGCCCCCAAACAGCCCCCTAAATCCTATGATAGCCGTTAGAAATGGGTGCGAGGCTTGAGATATGAAGTGATCGATAACAACCTGGCGGCCGCCGAGACCAAATCCGTCTGACATGGCGGTCGCCAGTTCCAAATCCCTACAACCGGGCGGTCGCCGTGTGTCCCTTGGAGAACCTAGCGGTCGCTTACTTGAGACATGGCGACCGCCAACTTGAGACGCACATAAAGGCTCTCAGGCGCGCAGAAAAGGCTCATTCGCTCCCTCCTCACTCTCTCTCTCTAGCTTTCTGTTCTCTCTCGTCCCTCTCCAGCTTTTTGTGTTTCCAAGCTTTGTTCCGTTCTTTTCTTGATTCCTTTTACTTCACACAATGTTTACATTGCTTTTCGTGATCCCTTTCTTCTTCGTGGCGGACCAGGGCCATGGTGATGATGACTTGGAGGCACGACGAGGCCCCGCTGCTACTGGGAGCTCTTCCCTGGGTACTCTCGAGGGTACATCCACTAGCCTTCCTACTGGTGGGGTTACTTCCACGCAGCCCACTGCTGCGATGGATGCCCTCGTTCTTGAGGTGAAGCGTGCCTCTCGCCATGCTGCTGAGGAGGAGGCACGAGCAGCTCCTGAGGCTCAGGCGACTGCTAATGCTGCTGCAGAAGCCACGATGGTTGACTTTTTGGCCCCCGATGCTAGAGACGGTCATCCGGCACCTTTTGACCCGCATACGTACGATCCATTACCTCATCACGCGGTTTCACGTGATTTGAGACGCTATGAACCCCCGGCCGATGCTGTTGCGGTTGACGTTCTACTGCGGGAGCCCGACCATCATATGTCTTTTAAGCACCCGTCGGTAAGTATCCTATCCCTACTTGTTTTAATACCAGAGCATGGAATACCAAACGTAGACGCATGTTTAGGATCCCACATATGATGTGATTTGATGATGATGATTTATTTTTGATGTGTTGAGTGATTTTGATGTGTGGATGTTGATTGATAAATGATGATTGGGATTTGAGCTTAACTTAGGTACCTATGCAATGGAGATCAAAATAGTAGAGATATAAGGATCTTTTAAACAACCAACAAAAGGGGCGATTATTTAGCGAAAATCTTAAAAATAAAAGGCTTAAGTTTTTATTGCTATTTTGAGGAAAAACACAAGTTTAAGCGGAATTTTTGTTTTTCTTTTTGAGGCATGAAAACTAAAAGGTTAGTTTTTATTAAAATCCTAAAAAGTTTATAGGCAATTTTGTCAAAAAATCTTAAAATTTGGGGCAAATTTTATTTATTTATTTATTTTTTTTGAAAATTTTTGAAATTTAAGAGAGCATTTTTTTTTCAGAAAATTGTTGGAATCCTTAGAAAATTTTGGAAAGAATCTTAAAAAATTGGGACAAGTTTTAAGGAAAATCCAGAAGGATTTTTAGAAATCTTTAGAAAATTTTTAAAAAAATTTTTAAAAAAAACATTTTGAAAATTTTGAGAAAAATTCTAAAAAATTTTGAGAAAATTATAAGAAAATTTTTGAAATCTTTAGAAAAGTTTTAGGAAAATTTATAGAAAATACTAAAAAAATTTAGAAAATTCTATAAATTTGAGCAAAATTTTTAGAAAATCCTAAAAAATCTAAGAAATTTGAAAAAAAATTTATAAATTTGAAGAAAATTTTTAGATGATCCTAGAAATTTTTAGAAAATCTTAAAAATTTGAGAAAAAAATTTTAGAAGATCCTAGAAATTTGAGGAAAACTTTAGAAAGTCCTAGAAAATGTTAGAAATTTGAGAAAAAATTTTAGAAGATCCTAAAAATTTTTAGAAAATCTAAAAAATTTGAGAAAATTTTTTAGAAAATCTTATAAATTTAAGGAAAATTTTAGAAAATTAAGAAAAATTTTAAAAAAATCCTAGAAATTTGCGAAAAACCTTAGAAAATCTCATAAATTTTAAGAAGATTTTTGTTCTTTTTTTTTTATTATTATTATTATTATTTTTTTTTATAAACACTTGGGAAGAAAATTAGCATTGAATGATAGAAATTTTCCTGGTGCACCAGGGCATAGGGTCACTAGGAATCACGAACCTAGAGCTAGAGTGCCTAGTTTCTTAGGGATTGAAAGAAATCGAAGGGTCGTCACTTGCACACGAACCTAGGGTTAGGGTGCCTAGTTTCCTAGAGCTTTACCTTTAGATATTTTCTGCGCTTTGCTTGCTTGACTTGTTCTTTATATGTTCTCTACCTGTCTTCTTTTACAGGCTGGTCATTATGTCCAAGGCTTCGGAGGTTCTGTCTCCGGGGAGGTGTTGGAGTGGTATGATGCCCTCCTTGCTCCCAGCCGGGCTTATATTGATGCCTCCGATTTTGCTCGTTTCATACCCCTGCTGGGTAGGACGAGCAATGATCGGGTATGGCTGACAGCACTGGCCGAGCGATGGTGGGATACAACCAACACCTTTCACTTCACCACCTTCGAGGCTACTCTGACGCCTCTGGATTTTGCCCTCATCACCGGCATCTGAGTTGGAGGAGCTTCCATCCTATTCGATCCCACCATTATGCAGTCTGCTGACGCCTTGCTGTATTTCCTCGGGGCTGTCCCCGCGCAGATGGATCGGGATCGAGTCAGATACACCTGGTTCTTCGACCGCTTCCGACACTTCAAGTGCACCGAGCCTTGCCACTATAAGTGGGTCGCCCGAGGCTTTCTTATGTATATGTTCGGTACCTTCTTATTTTCGAACAAAGAGAATACCGTTCACTTACATTACTTGGGCGGCCGGGCTCGTCTTGATCGGGTCGCTTCATATGACTGAGGCGGCGCTGCTTTGGCTACCCTCTATGGTTTCATGAGGATACTGACCCGGTTCCCTCAGGAGCTCAGCATTGGGGGATACTAGAGGGTTTGGGAGATATGACTTAGTTTCTGTAGTTCTTCATCCATTTCTGTTATCTGTTATTTCTGCCAGCTGACATCTTCTTCTTTGCAGTTGTGGACCTATGAGTTCCACGGGCTTCACGTCCCGGCGAACTTTGCGGTAGACCCTCTGGTCATTCCCCGAGCAGCCCGGTGGTCCCGAGGGAAGGACCTTGACCGATTCCGAATATCTTTGGATAGGCTGACCCTTGACCAGGTATCTTTATTTTTTGTTCAATACACTGTTTTCTGCTTACTGCGCTGTTCACTGTACTGCACCGTACTGCTCACTGCACACTGTTCACCATACTGTATGCTTTACCGTTCTTTGCATTTTTCTGTACTTTGCAGGTCCATTGGGATGTCTGGAGGAAGATAGAGGATCGGGCCGGTGCAGATCTGATGCGTAGCCGCGACATCGCTGTGAAGCGTATCCTGCTGGAGGGCCCATTTGGGCAGGAGTACTATCTGGGAGTGCGAGTGGTTCGCTAGTCGCTCGGCCTGGATGACTTCCGGATCCTAGTGGTTCCTTCGGCCTGTATGCGCCGGACTGAGGATCTGGGCCGGGCCGACCTCCTGCTAGAGACTGTGGGGACCCTCGCTATGGAGCTACTTGTAGCGAAGGGAGACTACATGGCCTGGGCCCGAGCTCATTTGATGGGGCCACTAGGACCCGGCCCGGTTACCCTAGGAGGCAGGAGACGAGGGCAGGCACCAGAGGCTGCGGGTATTGGTGCTATTGGTGCTGGAGCTGCTGCTGTTGATGCTAGTCCGGCTGGTGGAGATGCTGATCCAGCTAGTGGAGCTAAGGTTGGGAAAGTCGAGATACCCTGGACCGTATCTTCCTTTGTAGACGGGTATGCTTTCTACATTCCTATCCCGGTTCGTCCAGCTTTGGAGTTCTAGTCAGAGCATGCTCAAGTTTGACCCTTTTCTCACTATTTCTTTTTCGCCCTTCTTTATTCGTAGATTACTCAGTTCGGCTTTATTTTTCAACAGACGGATCAGGCATGGCTGGATCATCTCATGCTGGTGATGAGTGGCCTGCGAACCCTTGTTTGCCAGCAGGATGCTGCTCTGCGTACAGCTGGGGTTCCTTTTGCCCCTCGGCCGGTAAGTGTTAGTCCTATTTGATCTTTTTGTTTCTCCTTTATGCTATTTTCTTATTATTTTTTTATCTCTTTTGACAGCCACCTGTAGCAGCTGCTGTTCCACCACCTGCTCCTGCCCCTGCCCCAGTTCCAGCACGTGGTCGCAGGTCTCGTGCTTCCTCCCGAGTTCATTCCAGAGGGTAGGTTTCGTCTGCTCAGAGTCGATCCAGAGTTGTTTCTTCTTCTAGCAGCGACGATGGTGACGACTTCGACAGACTCTTCGAGAATGACAGCTCAGAGGAGGCTGGCCCTTCCCAGCGAGTTCGCTCCAGGCATGCATGAGAGAGAGAGAGAGCCCCCCTCCCCCCAGGGTTACTTTTCAGATACATTTATTTTGATGGGCCTGCGTGCCTTGTTCTAACATATTTACATATATTTTATCTGCTTCATGGGCCTGTGTGCCCCAGTTTGACTTACTTGTTCCATGGGCCTACGTGCCCCATTTTTGCTGTTGGTTATTGGGCCTGGGTGCCCCAGTTTACATTTTGATACACTATATAGATTTTTGGGCCTTTGTGCCATTTTATTACCTGCTTATCCGTCCAATGCATGATTCTCTCTTATTTACTGCTCAAACTTACCTTGGATGCATAGTTTAGTTGTCATAACCCACAAATCACGCAAACTATAAATTGTCCCCATACCCGTCATGTTTACACGTGGCGGTCGCCGTAATCCAACATGGCGGTCGCCACTTTCCCAAAATGTCCACCTGGCGGTCGCCTGTTTCAACATGGCGGTCGCCCGGTCAAAAGAATGAGGTCACTGTACTATGTTTTTTGGAGTTGGCGGTCGCCAATTCCAAGGTGGCGGTCGCCACATTAATCATCCCTCTTGGTCAAATTTTTGGTTTCCCGCCCTTTCTATCCTTATAAATACAGTCCTAGAGACCCCATTTGCTGTTGCTCGGACTTAGATGGAAAATTCGCTTTCTTCATGGATTGAGGAATTATCTCATATCGAACGTTTGAACTTCGCCCCATTTGGCCTTAACGCCTTTTTCTCATTGAGGACTATGAAGATTAACAAACCTTTACTAGCGGCTGCTGCACAATTGTGGGATCCTCAGTCTCATGTCTTTTGGTTCAGTTTTGAAGAACTCTGTCCTACTGTGGAGGAGTTTGCTGCCATTTTGGACTTGGCTCCACGGGGCTCTGTTGTTGTTCATACTCCCTTCCTCTTAATTCAGCAGCAGGTGATGCAATTTTGTGGCTTATCCAGGATGGAGGCTTCCCTTCTGACCTCGGGTGACTGTCTTGACATCCCATGGTTTATTGAGAGGTTTCATCATACTGGTGACCATAGTGATCTAGACTTTCTGCTACGGCGCCGTTATGCACTTTTCTTCTGCCTCCTTGCCCGGTATCTACTTGTTCCTTCCGATGAACGGGTTAGTTGTGTCCTGGTTGACATTGCTGGCCAAATGTGGATGGGAAAAGACTTCATGCCCTTGGTTTTGGCTGAGACACTGTTGGGCTTAGACGCTGTTCATCGTGGTGAAACCACCACCTTTGCTGGCAGCCCTTTACTTCTCCAGGTGATCTTATCATCCTCCTTTGTATCAAGTTCTCTGTTACACTACAAAGCCTTTCTCTTATTGTTCTAATTCTTGCTACAGATCTGGCTGATGGAGAAGGTGAACCTCATACAAAAACCTCCCACTGATAGACACATTGCCGCTGCTTTCCCTTACCGTCTGCGTTACCAGATATGTGACATTGAGGCATCTTGGCAACAATATCTTTCCTCTCTGACAGGTTCAGACATTACCTAGCAGTGCCCTTGGTGGCGAATTCCTACTATGACTCTGACCACTATGGATCATCCTGGTGTGCTGCTTGTTGGTCTGTGTCAGACTACTTTCTACTACCCTCACAGGATCATGCAGAAGTTCGGGCAAAGTCAGATCGTATTTCCCAGTATTCGAGGTCGTTTGTTTTCCTCTGCACTACGGGCTCCTTTTCTAGCACAGTATTAGGATGCCTAGCCATCTCGCCCATTGATGGAGATGCACGAGTTGCAGTGTCCTAATCTTTCTGCTGAATACAAGACATGGTTGACACAAGATAGGAAAAAGAAAGACAGAGAAGAGGGAAAACAAGCAGCAAAAAGGAGGAGCATTTGAAAACCTCTACTTTATTTTGAAAATTTTCACAGCTCTCTCTCTCTCTCTCTCTCTCTCTCTTTTATAGAGTTTGGGACTTGTGTGCCCTCTCTTTATTTAAGAACTTTGTAGTCTTGCTTAAGGTAATGAAAAACTCCCACTTCACGTTTAAGATGGTTCAAATTTATTCGAAGCATGAATATCTTTATTATCAAAATCCAAAAATTAATTTGCATTGGTCTTAATCAGATTCAAATATGGTTAAAAACAAAGAATGTGGCTGGACTTCTTGAAAGAAGCTGCCTACGTATCCCAAAAGCGTGGAATCAGGCCTTAACGTAGTTCGGGCTCAATTTTTACTCGGGTATTGACACTCTTCTTTTGTAATGCCCTAACTTTTGTCAAGGTTGCCCTTTCGGGTTTTCGGCCTTACGGGCTACTCTAACTTTTGCCTGAGTTGCCTTTTCGATTTTCAACTCAGCGAGCTTTTATTTTTATTTTATTTTTACCTCAGGGATAGTATTTTTTGAGCTGATCGAGATTAACTAGAGTGGAGAACATATTGCCATCCAGATCCATAATAATGACTGCACCACCGGTCATGATGGTTTTGATCAGAAACAGTCCAGACCAGTTTGGTTTAAACTTGTCCCTTGGGTCAAAGATAGGAGCTCTGATTTTCTTGAGAACCAAATCTCCTTCTCGAAGATCGCGGGTCTTGACTTTCTTATTGAATGCTCGAACTATTCTCCTTTGGTAACCTTGTACATGGAATAGGGCTTGCAGTTTTCTTTCATCAAACAAGAGCAATTCTTCCATCCGGTTCTTCTGCCATTCTACTTCTGAGATACTAGCCTCGACCACTACCCTTAGCGAGGGAATTTCCACTTCAATGGGGAGTACGGCTTCCACCCCATACACTAGAGAGTATGGAGTTGTTCATGTTGAGGTTCTGATTGACGTTCGGTATCCCCAGAGTGCAAATGGTAGATGTTCCGACCAATCTTTGTGTGAGTTTATTGTCTTTTGTAGAATTTTCTTGATGTTCTTATTTGCTGCCTCGACTGCCCTATTGGTATGTGGTCAATATGGCGAGGGCTTATGAGCCACTATGCGGTATTCCTCGAAAAGATCCAGGACCTCCCCTTGAAAATGTGAGCCATTATCTGAGATGACCTCATGGGGAACTCCGTACCGGCAAATGATATTTTGCTTGATGAACCTAGCAACATGAGAGGCCTTCAATACCAAGTAGGAAGCTGGTTCCACCCACTTAGTGAAATAATCAATGGCCACGAGGATAAACTCATGTCCATTGGATGCCTTCGGGGTTACTCTGCCAATTACGTCAATGCCCCTACTGAGAACGGCCATGGTGACGTCAGGTTGTATAGCTAAGACAGGGGAACGTGCATAAGATTTGCGTGAATCTGACACTTATGGTACCTCCGCACAAACTGTATACAGTTTGTCTCCATTGTCATCCAAAAGTATCCTTGCCTTAGGA
The DNA here is from genome assembly GCA_032360265.1 of Heliamphora ciliata. Lineage (NCBI taxonomy): Eukaryota > Viridiplantae > Streptophyta > Magnoliopsida > Ericales > Sarraceniaceae > Heliamphora > Heliamphora ciliata. Next base: position 25,231 of record JAUMHN010073726.1, read on the forward strand.
TCTTCTTGGCTAACATGTTACCACTCATGTGTGGTCCACAAACTCCTGTATGTATCTCTTTCATCAACTCTTAGCCCTCTTCAGTGTTTACACACAGCTTGTTGACCCTAGAATGTCCTCATTTGTACAGTCTACCACCACAAATGACAAACTGTGTAGATAGTCGTCGTATCGCCCGTTTATCCTTTTTATTGGCAAGCTTGGGATATTCTCATTTCTCTATGAAGTTCTGAATGTCAAAGTACCATGGAAGGCCGTCAATGCTTTCTCCAATGGCGCTGTTATCTTTTATGTCGGCTTTCTTTTCTGCTCAATTATCAGGGGCCTCATTTGGACTCCGGGCGGTATGTCAATCATGGATGCTAGGGTGGCCAGTGCATCGGTGAACTTGTTCTGTAGTCTCGGCACATGGGTAAAGATTACTGATTCAAAGCACGGTATCAACTTCTCCAGCTCTTGCTGATAGAGAATTAAGGTTAAGTCCCTAACCATTCATTCTCCTCTTGCTTGTGAAACTACCAGTGCTGAGTCTCCGATGATTTCTAACTTTCTTGTCTCTAGTTCTAAGGCTGCCTCCAATCTAGCTAGACATGCTTCATTCTCAACCTGATTGTTGGTGACTTTAAAATTGAGTTTTAGAGACAATGAAACATGTGATTCATCGGGAGTAACAAGAAGGACTCATATTCCATAGCCATATTAAATGGATGCGCCATCAAAATATAGAGTCCATTTTTCATCCCCGACATTCATCAGTTGGTCATCAAGAAACTGGAACTCTGTATCTTCATCCCCTTCAACTGGTTGGTTGGCCAGAAATTCTGCCACTGCTTTGCCTTTGACTGACTTTCGGGTGACATATTGAAGATCAAACTCAGATAATAGCAGCAACCATCAGGCCAGCCTTCCTGTCAGTGCCGACTTTTCGAACAGATACTTCAAAGGGTCCATCCGGGATATGATATTTACTGTGAAAGACAACATATAATGTCTTAATTTTTGGAAAGCCCAAACCAAGGCCCAACATATCTTCTCTAGCGACGTGTATCGTACTTTTAACCCCGTCGTCTTCTTGCTTAAGTAGTAGACAGCCTCTTCTACTCCAGTTTCACCTTCTTGTGCAAGCATGCATCCCATAGCTGAATCAGTCACTGACAAATAGAGGATCAGTG
>JAUMHN010073835.1:0-10663 GCA_032360265.1 Heliamphora ciliata
TGACGCCGGTGGAATACCTACAACACCCTCGGTAGGCGGCGAATCATTCTTAAGGAAACTGCGATTGCAGGACTCGGCTTGCAAATTCCATTTATGTTATTTCATTTCCTGTATTTTCAGATTATTTTAATTTGTTGAAAGTAAATAAAGATGTATTTTCTGGATCCCCGAGCATGTATTTTATTTTGGCGTTGAATATTCTCCCAATAATGGCAACACTAACATCCATGAGAAAGATACATAAGATATAACGTGGAAACTCTAGAGTAAATTCCAGAATGAAAACCACGACACCAACTCACAAAACACTTTTTCACTATAAATCAAAAGGGTACAAGCTAGAAGAAAAAATAATTTACACACATGACCCACACGACGACAAAACTTCCTTGCTTGATACGGCTCCCCGAGCTCCTTCTTGATTCCACAGATCTTTGTTGTTTCAACTTCCCGATCTACGTGACCTGACGGCTTAGATGAGATCTGAGCATGTTTTAAGAGATAATGTATGACCAAAAATATATGAAGAATAATGTGTATAAAAAAAACACAATCTACGTTATGAGCACACTTCCATGAGATGAAATGTACCTAGATTGCTACATGAGAGTTGACAAAAGATTGATAAAATAGTTCAAAGTCAATGGGGTTAAATCAGTCAATCAAAACTCTTAATATTCTTTTTGGTAACCCTAAAACGAGAAAAAATAAATGTATATATATTACTAGGGTTCAGGACAAAAAAGGTAACATAAAACTAGCTCTGGGCACTCGAGCCTGTCGCAGGCACCTAGCGAGTGACACAAAGATTTTGACCTAGGTTTAACCTAGGAGCACTCAAGCGCTGATAAAGCGTGGATGAAGCACTCGAGCGCCAAGCGAGCGTTTAGCGAGCGTAGCCTACTAGAAAGGTATGAGAACCAACATAGGGAGGACCCAACGCTCGAGAGCTAAACAAGCGCCTAGCGAGCGGAGTCCACTAGAGAATCAAGGGCTCCACAACGTTTGAGTGCCTTAAGGGCACCTAACAAGCAGACTCTATTGGAAACACAAGGGATACCAGCGCTCGAACGCCTTAAGGGTGCCTAGCAAGCGCACCCTACTAGAAAACAACTACAAGGCCAGTGCTTAAGCGCTTGGCGAGCGCTCAACGAGCGCCTAGATAGCGCTTGGGCGCCTATCGAGCGCTCAATGAGCACTAGGAAGAAAGGTTAAAACGATGCAAAACGAAGGGACATGCAACTAGAAGAAGAAAATACAAAGCGACCCATCCCAAACAAAACAACAACCAACAAAACTAATAAAAAGAACAATACAGACTCTTTGTGGTTTTATCTAGACACCCGAAAATCACCAATTACATTTACAATCTCCCCATTTGGCATTTCTGAGACAAAATTCCAACACAACAAAGGAATACAGGGAAACAAAAAGAAGCAAATAAATAAATAAAATCCTAAACTATCTTTGATGCTAACCGGTTGAACAAGATGTATATATGAGAAGCTTCCAAACCTGATTCACACATTGTTAGATACCAACGAGAATCAAATGTATATATATATATATATATATATATAAAAGCAATGTAAAGTAAGTAGAGAAATGAACATGAATCATTTGATAAGAATATAGCATACATTCATTTCATTTTGCATAACCAAATTAGTTGAATACATTCATTGATAATAACAAAGTTGGGTACAATCATAAGATACAAAGGTGCTACAACATGTGTATACATCGAAAGATAGAAGAAACCGAAACCCAAACCTAAAAAGATACTACATGTGTAGAGACCCCAATGCCCAAAACCCAAAAAAAAAGGTATGTCAAAACTAAGCATAAAACATCTCCCCCTCTTGGCCCGAAAGACCAAAAAACTAAGAACTCAAAGGATCAATGTCGTCGTCGTCGTTGTCATGTGCCAGGCTCGGATAATCATCCTTAATGTGCAGGTGGAGCTGCTGCACCTGAATCTGGAGAGAGGCAACATGGGGGTCGAGGTCAGACATCCGGTGCTAAAAAAGATCTTGGCCAAAAGAAAATTGACCACGCAGGAGCTCCTGGCTGGAGTAGAGATACTGGAATCAAGAGAGTCGAAGCAGAAGTCGAGCTGCTAAAGGTGATCCTAAATGGTGAGGTACGTATCACCAGCACCCGGAGGCCTAGAGGAGGAAGAAGGGCTAACAAAGGTCAGGAAGGATGGGGGAGGGATTGGTGGAGTAGCAAAAATAGTCGGAGCTGGAGAAGAGAAGATACTAGGGAAGATTGGCAGTATAGGTGGATACTCGGGATCTAGGAAAAGATGGACTGGTAGAACCTCAGGATTCGCAGAGATATGGGCATTGCTCAAGTTCTCGGACTGATAAAAAAAATTGCCTTTCGAAAAAGTCAAAGGCTTGGAAGGATAGGTGGGAATGGAGTAAGCATTGCAAAGACGGATGATAAGAGAGCAAAAAGGAAGACCCACAGTCCCATGAGGCAGATGGGCATAGCTAACGATCAAAAGCCAGATACGCCGGGGAAGGTCGTAAGAAAAACCATGCCCAATGGCGTATAGAAGCTTAACTCAAGTAGGCGGAATATCGGAGGTGTGGTCGGTGGGGTCAATAATGGAAGCAATAATTTTATTTAAGGCATGGTAGGGAGGAGTAAGGTAGCCCTGCTTAAGGGTCAGGTTATAGCAGTGGGCTCCTCCAGTGAGCTCTCGGGAGACCTCATGGTGGATCGGGGCCACTGCCTCATCAAAAGGAAATTAGGGGTCCGAAACGAATGGAGCCCTCTATAGGGTCGCAACATCTTCGGCAGTGAGGATGACCTACCGACCCTGAATCTAAGAAGTCAAGGTAAAGGAGTCAAAAGAAATGTATGAGGTATTGGCATAAAACTCCCGAACCATATCGGGAAACAAAACCTCGTGGCCCTGGCACACCCCCTTCCAGCCACGCGCGGTGAACTGGGCAGCGAGACCATTATCCACGAACGTATGGATATGGACGGTATACTCGACTAGTACACCTTGATTGGCTAGAGCAGCGTATTGCTTCTTGGCCTAGGTGGAGATAAATGGGTCATACCCAAGACGACTCGGGCGTTTCCACCTCCAAGACATAATCCCGGATGGTTCCTCGGCCATAAACAACACAACACCGCAAAACCCAAGCCAAAAGAAGAAGAAGAAAAAAGTGAAGGAGAGGGAGAAGAGAGAGAAGAGAGGGTGAGGAGAAATACCCATTGCAAAACAATGAAGAGCCGAGAAGGGAGCCAAGAGGTTGCCAGAAAGACGCCGGAGGAAGCACAGGAGTCGCCGAAGAGAGAGCTAGAGAGAGAAGGAGAGTGAAAAAAGAGAGCAGGGGAGGGCCCGCCACAAGATATAGTGCCTGGGGAGCGGCGCTCAAGCGCTCCACAAGCACGTACTAGCGCTTGGGCGCTTGAGCACTCAACGAGTGTGCATTAGCACATGGGCGCTTGAGTGCACAATGAGCTCCCATGAGTGCTTGAGCGCTTTGCGAGCGCCGACCATTGTCTAGGAACTCCCCCTTTACAAGCAAGCAAGCATACATCTAGGCAAAAGCTCACACAGAATTTTATATATATATATATATATATATATATATATATATATATATATATAAGCGAAGGCATACACGTCCACGAACCAAAGAAAACATAGACTAAATATATTCGCATGAAATACAATACTGAATCAATTTCAGGCAAACTAAGTATGGATTCACAGGCTTAAGAATTAATTACCAAACCAATGCATCAAAAGTGTAAATGGTGAACCCTATGGCAGAGGAGCATGCAACTTCAAGAGAGGTAAGAGAAGACACCACCTAAGAACCAAGATAACACATCCAACAAGATAACATTGAAGTCAAACCACCTGGCATTTGGACTTTAAGTCATATGCACAAACCTCAGCCAAGGAGAGAGAAAGAAGGCTAGGCACAAAGCCAATATGATTTTTTTAAATTATTTTTTTGTTAATTCTTATAGTGAAGGTGGAGGTAGAGATAAAATCCTTTCAGAAGACGGTATCACCTAGAGGAGATAAGCAAAATCTCATAGGCCTTCAAAGACACAAGGAATGAGATAAAGACATGAGGGAAAGCAACTGAAAGTAAACCACAAATATCGGTCATCCAAGCAACTGAATGGAGTATACCGAGGAAATCAGATTAAATTGACCTTATAGACTCAACAGGACAATATGCTACAAGGGAGTGTGTGTGAATGCATGGTATAGAACAAAACTTAAATGCCTTGAAACATACATGATCGTCTAGCCCGAAAGATAAAGTTCCATCCCTTATGAGAATGCATCAAGCTAAGTGACAGGACATAAGATAACATTGAATCACAAGATAATCAATGTAGCATTAATAGATCCACATACGTTCCAACACAAGCAAACAGAAAGAGCAGGCACACATGCATGCAAGCAAACAAATAAGAGCAAACAAAATTTTATTATTTTTTTAAAAAAAAAAGAGAAACAAAAGAAGGAACAAAAAAAAGCAAAAAATAAAATAAATGAAGCACTCCACCCACTAATCAAGAGAGATTAACTCAAGTGACATCCAAAGGAATTCAAACCTAAAGAACTCTACGAATTTTGTGAAAATGTCAGCTTTTTGATCAAGAGTGGGAATGAACTCACGAGATACGACACCGTCTTCAACAAGATTGCAAATAAAATGATGTCAAATGTCTATATGTTTGGTATGAGAGTGTTGAATAGGATTTTTGGAGATATTGATGGCGTTAGTGTTATCACAAAAAACAGTCATAGTGCACCAGGTGAAGCCATAATCTTGTAGCATCTGTCTCATCCATAACAACAGAGTGCAGCTGCTACCCGTTGCAATATACTCTGCCTCAGTAGTGGACAAGGAGATGCAGTTTTGTTTCTTATTGTGCCAAGCCACCAAGCAATTACCCAGATAGAAGCACACACTAAAAGTGATTTTTCGGTTATCAACATTTCCTACCCAATCTGCATCAGAAAAGGCAGCAAGATCAGAGTTGGTATCATGAGAATACCATAGCCTAAGACTCAAAGCCCCTTTGACATACCGAATGATTCGCTTAACAGCGGCGAGATGGGACTCTTTGGGATAAGCCTGAAAACAAGTACAAACTCCAATACTAAAAGACAGGTCAGAGTGACTAGCGGTGAGATACAGGAGACTACCTATCATGCTTCAATATAGGGTAGGATCAACATCCTTCCCATCTAAGTCTTTTTCGAGTTTGATGCTAGTGCTCATAGGAGTGCGAGCTATCAGGGTTGTATACTAAAAATCATAGATTTTGTTGGTTTTAGTATTTAATTTTATTTTTTTAATAAAATTATTTTTTCACTTTATGAGAATCTTAATGAGTAATGTATGCAATATCATTTCTTCAAATGTTATGCATAGTTATCCTTTATTTTGTACAGTATTTAATCTGGTGTGTAGAGTTCACCTTGCACACAGAAGACCAAATTATAGGTTCTTGCAGAATATAAGTTTACGGTTCATAGTTTAGATAGAATTGGACAAACCATTAGTATAACTGTAGCACAGAGTTTTAATAGGCCTGTCTTGGTTACGGGGAACAGATAATAGTATCATCTATTATTCCGACTCTCTATACTAGTACACTTTGTGTGTATTGAACAGGACCACATTGGGGTAGTTAATTTTATACTGACTATATAAATTAATTCATACTCCAAGGTTATTATGAATACTTATACTCTTAATTCTGAAATAATTATTATTTGTGTATATTTAATATTCGTTGTTTTGATTCATTAGAGGGCGTGATCTTTTGTGGGTCAATAATCCTGGTGAGTTGGATAACGGTATTAATTATACGGTGAATATTAATTATTAACGAAATTCATGTCTCAATTGTTCTGGATTGACGATACTTCATTGAGGGAGTTCATAAGTTTTGACCGGGTTTGTAGGTGGATTTAATTATCTGGTCGGCAAATAAGTTAAGCAGAAGGGCTTAAAGAATTTTAAGAGGCCAATTAAATTAAATTGTTAGTAATTAAATTTAATTGGCGGGTATCGAGAATCTTAACGTGGGGAGATGAGTTAAATATTTAATAACAGGAGCTCAATGCAATTGGTCTTGAGATTATGACTAGAAGTGCAATTACAATTCTTTAGTGGTATGAATTGTAATTTAGTATTTTATAAAAATTACAGAAACTGCTGCAAGGTTTTCATAATTGCAAAAACCACTGAGAAGTTTGTATATTTGTAGAAATTGCTGGAAAGGTATCTGAGTCACACTAGAATTCTATGTCATAATTACTTCACAGGTCCCTACTGTAGCCTATAAATATGTGGATAGGCTGAACAAATTTCTGTTGTCCTTTAAGACTAAGATTGATCAGGTTCTGCCGGCACCAGTTCTCAAAAGATCGTAACCTACACTACATTCGGGAATCACATTAGGATTACAGTAGAAGGTCTGTTCGGAGCTTCAACTCATAGAATCAATGTTCGTAGTAGAAGAAACGACTAAAAAGTATTCATCTAAATTAACTGTGGTGGCACGGGTTTTATTTTGATCATTCGACATCAATTTTTTTTAATTTAGAGCCTGCTTCGGCGATTGCCCATCTAATTTTTTTAATCGAAAAAATCGTATTCAAATAAATGATCTTGGCAGTTTGCCTCCAACAATTGGTATTAGAGCCATTTTGATTATGTTTACGATTAATCGAGGGGCCGGGTAGATTTAAAACTATGCTAACTTTGTTTTGCAGACATTTTAATCCCAGTTTTATGATCGTCGTTATTTTCATATTTGATTGAATGTGTAGATGATGATTATTTATTTTTTTAATCATGAGGGTTGATCGTGATAGTTTAAACTTCTTTAGTTCGAATGTGAGTCTTTGGAATATATGTTTTCGATGTAAAAACTTTTATTATTGTTGTTAGATATTTTAGAATATTTAAGAATAGGTAAGAATGTCCAAGAACACGAAGAACGGGTAGCAGTATAATCAGTGATTCCGGCGGTGGTTTTGGGTGTTTCGAGCCACAAATTGGGACAATTTTTGCACAATTTTAAAATAGGATTTTTTGATAAATTTTTTACAAATTTTGTGTATTAAAAATAGCAACAAAACAGGTTCGAAAACGCAACAAAAAGGGGCAGCAAAAACAGCCCACCAGCGGCGGCTTTGGTCGGCGGCTCAAGGGCCGTTTTTGGCTCGATTTTGTGACTTTTTCAAAGAATTTTGTGTAATTTTTTAGACACAAAATAACAGTAAAATAGGCTAAAAATAGTTCAAAAATATAGCAAAAATCTGGACAAAAACAAATCGAAACAAGCGGCGGTAAGGGCGGTGGACAACAGACTGTCCATGGTTTTTCGGGGCATGATTCTGAGGTCTTTTGAGGCTATTTTTGAGGTGTTCTTTAGGGCATTGTATTGTTGGGTACCAGTGCTAAAAATAGTACAAAACGGGAGCCTAATTAACCATGAAAAGAAGGCAAAACAGGTGGCACAAGTCGGGGCGGCACAGGTGGGCGGCGACAGCTTCTTTGGAGGTTTTTTATGGTTGTTTTTGGGCTGTTTTCAAACCAAGGGCTTTTACAGAAAAATAATATATTTTGTAAGCTATTTTTCAGAAAAAATAGGGATGAAAATAGAGTTCGAATGAAGGCAAAACGGCCTCGAAAAGTTGGCGGCACAACAGGCAACGTTGTAGCAGTAGCAGTGGTGGTTCAACGGCCATCGAAAGCCATTATTCTCAATGTTTTCGAATCGGGGTTTTTCAAAAAAAATAGTATATTTACTTAGCTACTTTTTAGATAAAATAGGGATGAAAATTGAGTTCGAAAAGAGGTCGAAAAAGCCACGGGATGAGGCTAGTGCAATGCTACCGGCGCACCGACGGGTGGCCGGCAGTGGTGGCTGTTTGAGGCGGCTCCGGGGGCTATTTTCTAATATATTTTGATCGATAAGTGTTTTATATCTATAACACTGGGAATAAATGAATCCTTGTTTGATTCTTACAAGAATAAGTAGCTTTCGGCAGCGATTGAAATACTAGAAGCTTATTTAAAAATAGGAAATTGAAACTCGATAGAGTTTCACCTCGATCATAAAATTGGGTAATATTTATTTTGTTTATTTATTTATATAAACTGCGTGGATGATAAATATTGATTTTATATTTCTGTTTTAATTTAATTAATTCGAAAAAATTCAATTTTAATTAATATTTTGTAAAGAAAAATAAAATAAAATATTTTTAATTAAATGAAAAAAATTTAGATATTTTATTTTTTTACAAAATAACACGTTTAAGATGATTTTTTTAATAAATTGGATAACTTGAAAAAATATGAAAATTAATTTTGAATTGTTAGATTAATTAAATGGAAAAGGTTTAATTTTAATAAATTGTTATTTTTTAAAAAAATGTGTAATAAATCATACTTGAATGCTTTTATTCAATACCTTAGCTGTAAAGTAAAGAAAAATTGTGCATTTAATTTTTTTATACATTAAAACACGAAAAAAATAGTTTGAAAAAAAAAGAATCTTTCGGATCGTGTGATTTTTCGAAATTAATAAATTTATTTTAATTAAACAGTTTTTATAACCCTTAAAAATATTTTAAAAAACTAAGTGTGAGAGGAAATTTATTTACGTATAAATCCTGTGGTCTCTGTTGATACCCCAATTTGACCCCGCCTAATTTTAGGTGAATTCGATGATGAAAACAGGTGGAATGGTACCTCAGTACGATTCTCGGGAAATGATCCAAGCTCGAAATTTGAACCCGGAACCTTCAAAGCAATAAAATTTTGTCGAACCATTGAAACTTGCTGGCCAAGTAAGGCGACCGCCATGTTCATTGTGGCGACCGCCAATAGAACCTCTTGAAAACCCTAGCCAACAGTGGCGACCTCCACCTTTCATCATGGCGACCGCCAACTTGCATTATGGCGATTGCTATAGAACTTTGTGGAACCTTTCAAAAACATGGAGACCACCAACTTAAATTGTGGCAACTGCTAACTCCAAATGGCCTGACATGTCACAAAAACGTGACAGCATCTCATTGGTTGATAGACTCTATAAATACTGTACCCCTGGTACATTTTGAAGGAAAGAATTTGAGTGAGAGGTTTTGAGAGTGAAATTCTGTCGAATTGCTGAGCAATTTCGAGCCCCGACGCCGAAACCCTGCCGAAATACCGAGCCTCTAACGTCTACCTTAAAGCCTTACTTGGATCACCACCCGAGGATTGGATAATTGGAGCTCATTCCATTGACTTGAGGATTCCCCGACAATTTAGGTACCTTGTTTGGATCTCCGATCTTTCTAAACTCTAATTCTCTCTCTTATGGTGATCGGGTTAATATTCATTTTCAAATTCTTCAATTTCATTTATATTCAATTTCATTTAATACATACAATGTAGTTTGTAGTTTGTTGTTTAATGTAGTTAGGCTATTTAATGTTAATTTCATTTGTAGGTTATTTCATTTTTATTTCGTCTTAATACCTTGTTACATTCAATTATTTCATTAAAATAGTGCTAATATATCTCTAGCAATTACAATTTGACAGTGTTATTAATTGTTATAATCAAAGCACTTACATGAAAATGGTTGTAATTGTTAATATTGCACCCATTTAATTGCTAATTTTCTCTTAATGTTAATTTAGTTATTTCTTTATTAGTACTTTGTTTCTTTTATTTTTTTTTAATTTAATGTTCTAGCATTAATTACATACCTTTTTTTTTAATTAGTCTAATTTTCGTTTATTAGCATTTTATTTTATTTTCTTGTACCATTAATTGAATGCTCCAATTTAATTCTTAGCTTTCATTTAATAGTAATGTAATTTTCTTAGCATTTACTTTTTTCTATTTTTTTCTTATAATATAGTTTTATTTTCTTTTCCTTGTTTTATTTTTTTAGTTTAATGTAATTTTCTTTCAATGCATTAGTCATTTTTTTTTTTTTTTGTAATTTTAGTTTAATGTTCTAGTTTTCATTTTTTATTTTCTCTTTTTTTAAATTTTCTATAGCATTTTATCTTCTTTTATTATTCATTTTATTTTCTTTAATGCTAATGTTACATTTTCTTTACTTTCTCTTTAATGTTAGTTTAAAAGTTTCTTCACTAAAATTAATCTAATTTTTCTTAGTTAGCTTTTATTTATTTTTAATAATAGTATAATTTTTCTCTCTAGCATTTTATTCTCATTTTTTTTATCAGCTTGATTTTCCTTTCTTAGTATTTATCTTATTTTTTTGGCCTTTTTTTTATTAAACTTAAAAAATCACAAAAACAGCCTTTTATGTTAGTTCTTATTTATCTTCTAAATGGTAGTATAATTTTTTTTTAGAAGTTTTTCGTTTATCTCATTTCTATTATTTTTCTTTACTTTGTTTAAAAATATAAAATGTAAATAGTGTTCTTTTAAGTTGTTTAAATAAGTATTTTTTTTAACATTTTATTTTTGGCTTAACTAATCTTTTGTAAACTTTCTTTTATTTCTTTCTTCTTCAAATTAAAACTTCAAATATTTGCTTATTAATACACAAAATGTTTGTTATTAGATTTTATTATTTTGATTAGTTTTTAACAAAAGATTTTTTACATGCTTTGCAT
>JAUMHN010073835.1:10763-26398 GCA_032360265.1 Heliamphora ciliata
TTTTTCTTTGGACAGTTATTTATTTTTGAGTGCTATGTATATATTTTATGTATTTTTCATATTTAATTTTGGATGTTCTCTCTTCACCTCTATTTTATTTATTTGCATGCATTTGAGAAATCTTTTGTAAACTTTCTTTTATTTCTTTCTTCTTCAAATTAAAACTTCAAATATTTGCTTACTAATACACAAAATGTTTGTTATTAGATTTTATTATTTTGATTAGTTTTTAACAAAAGATTTTTTACATGCTTTGCATATGTTTTTAGATAATTTGACAACTGCATATTGTACTTATTAGTTTAGGGTTTGATCACTTTCTTTTACAATTATTTGGCATATTTTGTAGTAATCCATATCTAGGTAATTTTAGCATTCTTTAGCTTATTTTGTTCTTTCATTTGAATTATGATAGTTTAGGATTATTTTAATAAAATTGCATGTGGGTGTGTACCATGTATCTTTTAGTTATAAATTGTATGTCATAAGACTTAGGATTTTTCTTTGGACAGTTATTTATTTTTGAGTGCTATGTATATATTTTATGTATTTTTCATATTTAATTTTGGATGTTTTCTCTTCATCTCTGTTTTATTTATTTGTATGCATTTGAGAAATCACACTAAAGAACCAATGATGATTAGTAGAGGCCAACCTTATGGTTGGGCGAACGGGGTGCCTAACGCATTCCCTAATTCGTACCATAGCTCCCGAATCCTCTTTCTCTGGTTAACGTTTTAAAGAATAGTAGCCAATTTTGTTTTTCTTGATTTTTCTCAAAAACTAAGTGGCGACTTTATTTTCAACAAAAGGGGTTTTCAAAATTTAGTTTTTAAGGTGTTAAAAGATTTTTCTAAACATTTTTTGAATTCCTTATTTTTGAATATTTTTCAAAATAACCAGTAAATCCCAACGCCACAGTCTCCATCACCAGTTCGTAGGTGATGTAATTAATTCTGCGTATTTGCAGAAAGGCCTTCTCCCCATCGGACAGAATTAATTGCGGTATCGCCAGTGCAAACCTTCTTTAGGAATTATTTTGGATAATTGTTAGTGTGGATCACTTCTCCACCTGAAGGGTTTATTGCGAAACAATTGATTCGAGATTAGGTGGTGGTTAACACTTAACTATAAATAATAGTATTCTCTTCATTTAAGTCACTGTTATTATTTACTGGATCAAAACTATGTCAGTTATTTAATTTTACTTGACATAGTCTATTGCCTAAATAGTAAAATTAATAGGAATTAACCTGCCTGGACAAACGATGAATAGTAGGCGTCCTTCAATTGAGGCATGCTACTCACAGGATACCAAGCTGTTGACGAATTTTTTTTAAAATGGTAGAGGGAACCAACTTAAAATAAAATTCAAAGTTTTTTACTCGTCATAATTAATAGTTTCTAATTATGTGATTCTCAGGATTAAAATGAATTTCAATTCATTCGCGGTTATACTCAAAGAAAATAAACTAATGAGACCAAGCTGTGTAGACTAGAAAAAGAATATGGATATAACTTTAACTGTCAAGGGTATTCTTAGGATACCAGAAAATATGTTTGTTTCTGAAAAGCCTCTAGGTTGAAAGGCAAGAAGAAGAAAAAAAATTTAAAAATAGGGTGACACGATTTCTAAGGTAGTTAGTGGGCCACGAACTGGTGTGAAAATGCTGAAAGGTAGATGTTTTTACTGAAATCAAACGCGGCACTAGAAAAAGTAATATCTAGTTTATCTTAGCAAGCTGAACAATCAGGATAATTTCTGTTCACTGGTTGTGAAAGCATGTTTAGCGGTGTTATCTACTGGTACCTGGTGTGTAGATACAGAATCCACTAATTATGTCCGTAATTCATTGTAGGGGTTTTAAAAAACTCGATAACTTAGTAATAGAAAGATTTACCTGCATATAGGTAATAATACAAAGGTGACAGCAGTTGCAGTGGGAGATGTTACTCTCTGTTTTAGTAAAGATCAGGTTTTAATATTGAGAGGTTGTCTTTATGTACCTTCCATTAGAAGAAACTTAATTTCTGTTTCTAGATTGGTTAGAGACAGATATTTGATTTATTTTAATAACTCTGTGGTTAAAAAGGATAATAAATGGGTTTTCTGTTCTGGTACATTGGTGGATGGTCTTTATGTTATTACTTCAATCTCTTCTATACTGTAACTGACTGAATTGAATAACACATATAATTTACCATATAAGAGAAATAATCCTTCCTTAATGAACCAAATGTTTATTTGGCACTTAGATTAGGTCATATTAATCTAAAAAGAATAAATAAACTAGTAAAAGATGGACCTTTGCGTTCATTGAAAGTGGAGGCACTTCCAGTCTATGAGTCCTACTTAGAGGGTAAGATGACCAAGAGGCCCTTTTTGGCCAAAGGTTATAGAGGTAAAGAACCGTTAGAACTGATTCACTCTGATGTGTGTGGTCCTATGACTATTCAGACTAGAGGTGGCTTCGAATACTTTGTTAGTTTCATTGACGACTACTCAAGGTATGGATATATTTACCTAATGCACCGTAAGTCTGAATGCTTTGAGAAATTCAAAGAATTCAAGGTGGAGGCAGAGAAGCATTTGGGTAAAAGTATCAAGTCACTACGATCCGATTGTGGTGGCGAGTATCTCTTTGGAAAGTTTAAGAACTACTTGTCATCAGAAGGGATTATATCCATGTTGACTACACTGAGCACTTCATAGTAGAATAGTGTAGCAGAAAAAAAGAATATGACTCTTATGAAGATGTTAAGGTCCATGATGAGTTATTTAGAATTACCCGATTCGTTTTGGGGACTCGCATTAGAGACAACGGCTTATATTCTGAATTTGGTACCCTTCTAAATTAGTACCTTCTACTCCCAAAAAATTGTGGACCTGGCGTAAGCCTAGTCTGAGTCATATTCAGATTTAGGGATGTCCAGCACATGTACTGAAAGAAAATATGGGTAAGTTAGAACCGATGACAGAAGTTTATTTCTTTGTCGGGTATCGTAAGGGAACGAATAGTGATTTATTTTATAATCCTAAGGATCATAAGGCTATTTTTAGAACCAATGTTTGATTCTTGGAAGAGAATTATATTATGGACCAAAAGCCCAAAAGTAAAATTATTTTAGAAAAAATGAGAGAAAATACTAGTAGAATGGAAGAGGAACCACAAGTTACTGATATCCCATTGCCTCGTCGTAGTAGGAGAATTATCGGGGCAGGTGCAGATCCTGAACAGGGTGCTACCATTAATATGCCAGACGAGCATGTGGGTTATAGTGCACAGAGTTCAGATTCTACACACCGGGTTATTGCTTGTACACAGACACAGGTAGTGTCTCGTCGTAGTGGGAGGGTTGTTCATCAACTCGATTGGTATATGTTCTTGAGAGAGACTTCTAATAAGATCCTGGTAGAACTGAATACCGAACCCTGTAACCACAATGAAGCACTCTAAGATAAAAATGCAGATCTTTAGTAAAAGGCCAAGAATTTAGAGATAGAATTTATGTATTTCAATCAGGTCTAAAAACTTGTAGAACCACCTGAAGAGATAAAACTCATCGACTGAAAGTGGATCTATAAGAGGAAGAGAGGAGCAGACGGGAAGGTTGAAACCTTCAAAGCTAGGCTTGTTGCAAAAGGGTTCACTCAGAAAGAATTGATTGATTATGAGAAAACCTTTTCGGCGGTAGCCATGGTTAAGTCTATCCGAATTCTCATATCTTTTGCAGCTCATTTCGATTACGAAATTTGACAAATGGATGTCAAAACAACTTTTTTTAACATAAGTCTTGATGAGTGTATCTATATGGTACAACCAGACGATTTCATAGCAAAGGGTCAGGAGCACATGTTGTGCAAGCTTAAGAGATCCATTAATAAACACAAGTAGGCATCGAGGTCTTGGAATACTCGATTTGATCAAACCATAATGTTTTATTGTTTTGATCAAAGTTCAGATGAGTCCTGTGTGTACAAGAAGCGTGACGGAAGCGTGGTGGTCATTCTAGTACTTTATGTAGATGATATCTTGCTCATTGAAAACAATGTGGGGGTGTTATCTTCGGTAAAAGTATGATTATCTAGGCAGTTTGATATGAAAGACTTGGGAGAATCTAGTTACATCATTGGGATCAAATTTTTGCGAGATCAAAAACAAAGGATGTTGGGCTTATTACAAGCAAAGTATATCGATGATATCCTAACTCATTTTAGCATGCAAGATTTCAAGAAAGGGTTTCTCATTTTCAGGCATGGAATCACTCTATCAAAGGATTAATGTCCTAAGACACCTAATGAGGTAGAAAAGATGAAGGCGGTTCCTTATGCTTCGGTAGTAGGAAGCCTAATGTATGCTATGTTTTGTACCAGACCCAACATCTGCTTTACCGTTGACATGGTTAGTAGATATCAGTCTAATCTAGGGCATGAGCAGTGGACTAAGGTAAAGAATATAATCAAGTACCTGATAAGGACTAGGGATTATATATTAGTTTACCAGGCAGACAGTCTAGTACCTTTGGGGTACATAGACTCAGACTTCTAGTCAAACAAAGATTTCTGTAAGTCTACCTCAGGATATGTGTTTATCTTTGGAGGTGGAGCTATAAGTTGGAGGAGTATCAAGCAGTCCTACATTGCTGATTCCACCATGGAGGCCGAGTACTTAGCATCTTTTGAAGCAGCCAAGGAGGCTATTTGGCTCAAGAACTTCTGTTGGATCTAGATGTGGTGCCTTCAGTTCAATTGGCTATTACACTTTATTATGATAATAGTGAAGCGGTTGTAAACTCGAAGGGAGCCAAGAGTCCACAAGAAAGGAAAATACATTGAACGTAAGTATCACATGATACAAGAAATTGTATAGAGGGGCGATATTGCTGTGACCAAGATTGCATCAGGGGACAAACTTGCAGATTATTTTACAAAGAGCCTACTAGCTAAAACTTTTGATAGTCATGTAGAGGGCATACGAGTCAGATGTATGGCAGTATGATTTTGAGTATAAGTGGGAGATTGTCAGGATTGTATACTAAAAATCATAGATTTTGTTAGTTTTAGAATTTAATTTTATTTTTTTAAATAAAATTATTTTTTCATTTTACGACAATCTTAATGAGCAATGTATGCAATATTATTTCTTCAAATGTTATACATGGTTGTCCTTTATTATGTACAGTATTTAATTTGGTGTGTAGAGTTCGAATTGCACATAAAAGGCCAGATTATAGGTTCTTTCAGAATATAAGTTTACGGTTCACAGTTTAGATGAAATTAGATAAACCATCGGTACGACTGTAGTACAGAGTTTTAGTAAGCCTGTCTTGCTTACAGGAAACAGATAATAGCGTCGTTTATTATTCTGACTCTCTGTGCTAATACACTTTGTGTGTATTGAACGGGACATATTAGGGTAATTAATTTTATACTGACTATATAAATTAATTTACACTCCAAGATTATTATGAGTAGTTATACTCTTAATCTCGAAATAATTATTATTTGTGTGTATTTAATATTTGTTGTTTTGATTAATTAGAGGGTGCAATCTTTTATGAGTCAATAGTCCCGGTGATTTGGATAACGGTATTAATTATATGGTGAATATTAATTATTGACAGAATTCACGACTCGATTGTTCAGGATTGACGATACCCCCTTAAAGAAGTTTATAAGTTTTGACCGGGCCAAACCTTGTAGGTGAATTTAATTATCTGGCTGGTAAATAAGTCAAGCAGAAGGGCTTAAAAAATTTTAAGAAACTGATTAAATTAAATTGTCAGTAATTAAATTTAATTGAAGGGTATCAGAAATCATAATGTGGGGAGATGAGTTAAGCATTTAATAATAGGAGCTCAATGCAATTGGTCTTGAGATTATAGTTAGAAGTGTAATTACAGTTCTTTAGTAGTATGAATTGTAATTTAGTATTTTATGAAAATTACAAAAATCGCTACAAGATTTTTAAAATTGCAGAAACCGTTGAGAGGTTTGCATATTTAAAGAAACTGCTGGAAAGGTATCTGAGTCACACTAGGAGTCTATGTTATAATTACTACACAGGTTCCTACTGTAACCTATAAATATGTGGGTAGATCGAACCAATTTCTGTTGTTGCCTTTCAAGACTAAAATTGATCAGGTTCTGCCGGTACCAGTTCTCGAAGGATCGTAGCCCACACTACGTTCTGGAATCGCATTGGGAATATAGTAGAACGTCTGTTGGAAGCTTCAACTCGGAGAATCAAAGTTCGTAGTTGAAGAAATGACCGAAATGTATTCATCTAAATTAACTGTGATGGCACGAATTTTATTTTGATCATCCGACATCAAAAAATATTTAATCTAGAGCATGTTTCGGCGATTGCCCGTCCAGTTTTTTTTTAATCGAAACAATCGTGTATTCAAATCAATGATCTTGGCAGTTTGCCTCCAACACGGGCTTCCTTGGAAAATTCTAAGCTAAACTTCTTAACAAGATCATGAGAGTACATAGATTGGGATATAAAAATTCTACTTTTTCATTTATTTCACATGAAAGTCTAAGAAATGACTTAATTGACTAACAAGACTCATTTGAAATTCAAGGCTCATTTCAGTGTCGAAACAATGAGAGTGACGATCAAAGGTGAAGTCAAAGACAATGTCATCAACATAAATCTGAGCAACGAGCAAGCCATTCTCAATCTTCTTTAGGAAGAGGGTTCGATCAGCTCCCCCTCGAATAAAGCCAGAATTTAAAAGATGGTCCGTGAGCCTTTCATACCAAGCCCGAGAGGCTTGTTTGAGACCATAGAGAGCCTTTCTGAGCCTATAAACATGACGGGGATTGTAAGGGTCTTCAAACCCTTTTGGTTGCTCAACATAAACTTCTTCTTTAATATCTCCATTGAGAAAAAAGCACTTTTAACATCCATTTGATATAACTTGAAGCGAAGGCAACACGCTATAGAAAAGAAGAGTTGAATGGACTCAAGACAGGCAACCAGAGAAAAGGTCTCATCAAAATCAATTCCCTTAATTTGGGAATACCCTTGTGCAACAAGCCTAGTCTTGTTTCTGACAACAACACTATTTTTATCACGTTTATTTTCAAAAATCCATTTTATTGTAATGACATTGTTGTTACTAGGCCGTGGGACATCATACCAAACTTCATTCTTATCAAATTGTTGAAGCTCTTCTTGCATGGTATTGATATAATCTTCATCACCAAGTGCTTCTTCAACCCTTTTGGGTTAAATGAGGGAAGTGTAGCACACATAGGTGATTTCATTTTCAGTGTGTGCCTTTTTTCTAGTTAACATGCCATCCCTAGGGTTTCCAATAACAAGGTCAATGGGATGATTCAATTTAACCCTAGCTGATGGTTCTTTGGTGAGAGTAGGATACTCCTCAACTTGACGAATTCGATCTCTCGTCACAGACTCTTCAACACCCTACACCCTCAACCTCTAACCCAGGTTCATTACAGGATGAGTCAAGCTTAAACTCATTGGGAGAGTTAGAATTCACCCCCTCAAAAACATGCAACACTTCCTCGTTATGAGTGGAGCTCAAATCATCAACCGTGGTATCATCCACCACAACATTTGTAGACTCTACCAGAGTCGAGGCTCTCAAGTTAAACTGTCACGCCCCCAAACCCGGGTCACATGAATTACCCAAGAAACACCCTTTTGTGAAACTGAAATCCACCAAAAACACCAAAGTCCAAACGAGCAAAGAACCTAACCCAAAAATAAATTTAAAACCTTTGAAAGGTGCATCTCATAGGGTTTATTTTCAGTAAAAGAGCAACCTAAAAGAATGAGGTCTAGGTCCCGAGAACCAAGCTTTTAAAATAAAACACAAGATTTTCCAAACATTTAACAGTTCGCTATTTCCCACGCGCCTGTTAAAGAACCGTGGCATGTAGAAGATCGATCGATAGACCGATCGATCGGTTTATCGATCGGTCTGGCCCTGGACAGATTCTTAAAACCAAACTATGGAATCCAACACTTAAAAAATATTGTACTCTTTTCCAACACATACAAGGCAAGGCAAAATAGGAGAGCCTTAAAAGTGCCAAAAATTTGATCCAAAACCTCCCTCGAGGCGCATAAGTTAAATTTAAACTACAAACCAACTGAAAACCATCATAAAACAAATTGATCACCCAACCCAAAATTCATTTTCAACCATAGAGCATTAAGTTCAACCATCCCAAGGTTCCTCTCATACATACAAGTATACATGCATCGAGACCATAGCATTAAGACTTACAATACAAATTCCTTCATGTACAAAATGAAACGAATTAATGATTACATGGTTCATACAACCAAAAAGAGAAAGCTATGAGTTCTCTAATCAACCACCATTCTTCAAACTACACCACACTAAGTCAAATCATTTGGATCACCTAAAATTGTTTAAATCCAATAAGGTGAGCCGAAACCTAATAGGAATAGACTAGCGTACATAAAAAGCATAACATGTAACTAATAGTTATATGAACAACTCACCCACTCACACCCTTTTTAAAATGATTTTTCTTTCAAACCACTATGTTCATATAACCCCACAACGATACATAATTTAAAAACACCTTAAGAATCATTTTTATGTTCCACACGATTTTCAACCAAAACAAGTAACACAACCACAAGATTCACACGTACCGACATTGTCACATCAGGAACAATGGTAGCAAGTATAGACTCTCGTCTATTGAACTAGGTTCGGGGCATCCAATGACCCGCTAGGCAATGACAAATTTATACCTTGCCACAACAATGCACACTTCCCATTGGGGTAACTACTTCATTTACAGGGAATAACCCGAAGGAGCGAAGCACCTATTTGCACAAATTTTTAGAGACTTTCACCGAGGAGCAATTGAGACCCACATTCACCATATTGTTATGATACATTCACAAAATCATTAAATGCACACAACTCAACTATTAATTAGATTAAAGGTAGACAACTAATCCATCCAAATTCATGGAGATAAAATCAATATGGGCTTGTTTGTTATGGCGGATTAACAATCTGACCTGTAAGGACTCGGCACCTGTTTATTTTGTTCAATTATAATTTTGATAGCAGAAGAGACCAAAATAAATTTGAGCATGGGTGCCATAAAATTGTGCTCATTTACAGTTGAATTAATAATGTGTGAAAATAAAAATTTGGAGATACTTGGTGATAAATGATATTGATATGGGTGTGTTAATAGAAAGATTCAAGTATTGAAATGTGAGCAAAATGGGAG
This sequence comes from Heliamphora ciliata, assembly GCA_032360265.1. Taxonomy (NCBI): domain Eukaryota; kingdom Viridiplantae; phylum Streptophyta; class Magnoliopsida; order Ericales; family Sarraceniaceae; genus Heliamphora; species Heliamphora ciliata. The sequence continues at coordinate 20,029 of JAUMHN010073835.1, forward strand.
ATTTGAGTTGAATGTTAAGAAAATTCGAAGAATTTTGCTCCAGGGGTCACCGCTCGAGCGGACCATTGGGAAATATTCAGAATATTCTCAAATGTTGGAGAAAAATTTGGCACCTATATATATGTATACATCTCCTACGTAAGGGACAAAAATCTATTTCTTTTCTTCCTCTCTTCTCCTCTTATTTTCTTCTCCTCTTAGTTTTAGAGAGAGAGAGAGACTCACATCCCACATGAAAACCCTACTCCACCATGGAAATGCAAGATCGAGACTTGATGGAGAGAGATCAAGGGTGAAGAGCAAGCTTTGGAACAAAGAGATAGGAGATGGAGCATCAATGAAGCAAGAACATCTACAACCAAAACCCTAGGAGGGAGAAATTGGAAAAAATTCAAGCTTTTGAGAAAATCTGAGGCAGGATCTAGATTCTCTCGCATGTTTTCGTTGATTTGGGTTGATATTTTGTTTAAACGCACAAAAATTGAGTTAATTTCATGTAGGATGGATATATTAAAGGGTTTATGTGTGTATTGCATTGGGTTGGATGGTGATGGGGGTTTTTGAGAAAGGATAAATCGTGATTCTGAGAAATTTTTGCATAAAGAGGCTTTATGAGACTTGAATCCAAGGTTTTTGGGATGGAAATTGAGGTTTGAAACATATTTGATGAAGATTTATGGGTAATGAAGCTTGAAATTCAAAATAGGGAAAAATCTAGAATTTTCTCGGGCACCAGTGCGCTCGAGCGGATACCTGTACGCTCGAGCGCTCAACTGGCAGAGAGTTGGGCGGTTGAGCGCTCTACGTCCGCTCGAGCGGATTGACTACGCATGGCCAACTTTGTTTGATCATATCTCCCACATCCAGACTCCGAATTGGGTCGTTCTTGTACTCAAATCGAAGCCCCGGAAGTCCTCTTTCCAACAAGACTACTCACAAGAAAATTCGTTTTGCAGGAAAAGTTATGAGTAAAATAGTGAGGGTATGTCAAATTTTCTTAACCATTTTTCCATCCATTTTTGGCCAAATGCTTTTAAAAAGGACATTTTCATCAATTTTGGACCTTTTTATCAAATTCCTTATCACTTGGGCTATGAATTTACCTACCTCACTACACTTGGGTTGGGATGCTAGTATCAAACCGATTGATTGTATTTTCGATAAATATGGATTTTAACTTCTATACACCTATATATGCATATGATGGGTGCATCCATTTCCTATTAAATGATAAGGTCTTTATTGAATAAGTTTTGTGTTGATATTCGATGACGTGATAGCGGAAAAGTGATATATGAAAAGTTATATAATGATATTATAATGCGTGTTGTATGGATTATGAAAGAGAATTTGAGTACTTAAACGACATATGATATGATTATAATTGAGTTAAAATTTATGTTGGTATTTAGTGACATTGAGTAATGATGTGAACTATGAGAAAGAAACTACATAATGAAACCATTAACTTGAGTTGAAACCCTATGGTTGAATGTGGAATATGCATAATAAGGGGCTGCGGTCCTGCGGTGAAAGCCCGCGAAGGTTTATGAATTAAGTTGGGCTGGCGGCTCCATGGTGAAAGACCGAAAACTTACGCAAGATGGGGACCACGTGCCCACGGGTTAGCCCCCGAAACGTGGTGTTGTATCGTGGTGAGTTATAGAGCTATCTTTTTCCCAATGGCTTCACGTAGCCTATTCGGGAAATAGGGAGAGATTTTTTTAAGCTGCACCCGATATCAATTCATTAACTATAATAATTTAATTGTGATATGATTTTGTGATAAATCGTGTACAGAAAATGTGATACGATTTTTGTGAAAAATCGAATAATGGAATGATAATATGGATAATGTGAAAGGATAAATTGAATGAATTGGCGTGCGTGGGTGTGTGCATTTGAAGGAATAATAAGTTGGTAAAAATATGCATTTTACTTCGGTTGCACCCATTACACCTCACAAATCATGCATTATATGTGAGTTAATCTATATCTTATGAGTTTCGGCTCACGTATGTTTACGAAACATTTTCAGGTCTTGAGGATAAGAGGCGAAACCAAGACAAGGAAAGCTCTTGAGAAGGGCTTGAAGAAAGATTTTTTTTTGTTTTTTTTTGTTTTATATCATATTTGTATATAAACAGAAATAGATTACTGTAATGATATTGTGGTTACAAAGGACACTTGGTAACCCAAAATGTTTAATTGTAATTTAACATGCAGGAGGATATGGTTTCTTATCGAAAATCCTTAGTTTCTTTAAAACAAACCGTTAATAAAACAAATGTTGCCATGGGTAATTTGTTGTACGAGTCGGTTTGGGTTTAGTTCACGGGTCCCCGGGGGCTCGGGGCGTGACATGTCCGGACTATTAATCATGAGTATAGTCCAACTCGATATTTGTTTGTATAAAAAAACCTCCAGACTAGTTATCCGGATGGATTGTTAGTCCGCCAAATAAAGGATAACTTAGTGAGGGATGTGTAGAATTATAAAAGATTGGATTAAGCAGTGAATATAAAATTTTTTAAAAATAATAAGAAATATTAAAATATTAAAACAAATAACATAAAATTTAACTTATTAATTTATTTAAGTTAATTTTAAAAAAAATTAACTTAATACAAGAGTAATATTGAAAATTAACCATTAGAATCCTATCTAGTTCGTTATTTAATTCAACTCAAATCAAACACAAAAAAATTAACTCCACCTCATTATTAATCCCACCTCATTACCAATCCGACCTTGCTACTAATCCCACCGAATCTATACCAGTTATCAAACGAGCCCTATGTTAACACAAAGTTATCCTCAATTCAATCCACATTTTAAAAATCTATGCTCAACCCAAGGGTTAGCTCCAATCACCAAAATCCATGTTTTTTCAACATTCACATAGTTTTCTCCGATTTTCAAAACACATATTTATGGAAACTACACATACATGTATCCACAAACTTTATAATAAACCACCAAAGGTTAAAACATGCTTTTAAACCAATCAAACAAGACTTAACCTCAAAACTCAACATTTACAGCATTTAAACACGGTAAAAATACATATAATCATATGTAACACCCTTTTTAAAGTAAAATAGCCTAGAATCCTACCATAGAGAGAAAAAACTAAACGCTTTAACTTCCCATGAAAATCCAACGTCATCAAAACAAGATTCCGTTTGGATGGATGTGAAGCCCTCGGCGTGTACAACACCGTTCCATTCTTGCAATGCCAAAAACCACTCCCGGAGCAAGCCAAAACCTAGAGAGAAGTCTAGGGTTTTGAGTTCTCTTCTAGAGAGAAGGGATAAAAACTTGTTTGAGAAGTTTTGGATCAAAAACCAATGAGAGTGGTCTGTCCCGTGCATACTTAACCCTGACAGACCAATCAATTTGTGACACCCCATTCCCCAAGTATGTCGGGACATATGTAACTATAAATAAGGGACATATTCTAGCCGAATGTTCATAAATACTTAAGATAGTTACTACATCATTAACGGTTCAGAGATTGTTCAAAATACTTAATAAGTACAGTCATCCAGAAAACTTAACAAAAGATCAAAAAGAGACGTCTTGCATCTTCAAACTGCGTCGTTGGGGTCGACCTACTCCTGCCGCTCTCCCTCTTTTGCAAATTCTTCCCCTTCAATGAACCCACCTTCCTCAAAGGATCCCTCTTCGTCACCTGTGGCATAAATGCCATGAGCCGGAGCCGAGAAGCAAATTTCCTAAACCGTCTAACAAACTCGCGACAAGATATTCCACAATATATATCGTATAGCACCCAATGCGAAGTTACAGGCTATTTATCATTTTCAACATGATGAACATATATAAGAACAAAAGAATGAGTGTGTGATGAAAATGAATGCAATGTAGATGCCCAATCCCCAAGTACTTCCAGAACAGTATCATGAATTCCACGCTGGGAATTATAGAGTAGACTTGATGGCTTTGCTCACTTAACCTATCCTAGCCTCGTTGAGAAAGGTAAATGCTCTCCTTGGCTACATGCCTCAACCGTTTTACTCAATGGCAACGGGGGGGGGGGGGGTCACCCAAATTTAGCAGTCTCCCTTATATGGACCAGCTGATCCCACATTAAGTACTAGGATGCTCGTAAGCGCTCAAACCAAAGTCTAAATAAAGCTAGTGACGAAACCATGGTGCCTAAACCTCCTTTTATAATAAAAACCTCCAATTCAATATCAAATATGGCAACCAGGGACGCCTTAGATCCACAACCACAATACAACGATTTCCATGTCACCCAACCCAATTTGAAAGATACGAAAGGACTCCGATAATCCCAGATGCAACGTGTGAATGTTCATGGTGTGCAACATGTTTCTTGTGTGCAATTTATCATGGCATGGCATATAAACATGGTAGGGCACATGGTACAACTTGATAAAGAATTAAGTACGAGCATATGAAGCATGACCACAATTTAAGCAATATAAATTCGAGCCATCGGCATGAGTTCGTCCTATTAAAAGAATTATTTTTATACACTAGTTACTTACAAAGTTCATATAAGGTTCACACACTCAAATCTCATAAGCAACACACCATTCAAACACTTAGCCAATTTTAGGTTCAAGTTTTAATTGCTAATTTTAAGGTTATGACAGTGTTTCGAAGCACTTAGACATTAATTTAGTTTCTAAAATTTTAACACCAGTTAGGTAAAATTTTCTATAATTTTCATATTTATCACCAAGGTCAGTTTCTAAAATAAAAAGGTCATTTATTTTATTTTAGTAAAAACGGTTCAGTAGTTTACAGATAAATACATAGGAATTAAGGCTTTGTTGGCTACTATTTTGGGGTATCAATTCAAGGGTTATTGCTCTGATTTTTGGTGGGGTTCTAGTTCAAGGTGTCCCCTACAAGTTTCATGTTTTGAGTTAGGGCAAGTTATTTGGAAAACGTTTGAGAATTTGGCCAATTTATAAAAAGGGTTCAGTCAGCCCTAAAAGGGTCTACATAGTGTATTTTTAACAAAGAATGTTTAAAACCTTTGGGGTACCATCCTAGGGTATTTTGAGTTAATTTTTGCTCAGTAACTAGTTTAATATGTTAGCTACAAATTTTATGTTTACCACTTTTGTATTTGGCTTCAAAAAAATTATGTTTTAAGTCTCATAAAAAGGTGTGACAGAGAGGTCTGTCAGTCACTAAACCTTAACAGAGACTTTGGGAAGTGTTTTGACCCATCAAGAATTCATATTTTTGGCTCCGTTTTGGTGGAAAGAGAGATAAATGTATCCTCTACAAGTGTTATGTTTTGACCTAAGCTCGGTTCTCATTCTAACTTAAAGGTTTTAGGTCTGCAACTTAGAGTGGTCAAGATCTGACACTTTTTGGAAAAAAAGAGATATATGGAGTTCCACCCAACGAAATCACTTCAAACTAATTTTGTAGGAAAGATAACTAAAAAATATAGATCTGGACACAAAAATTACTTTAAGAACATTTTTCTACATTTAGTTATGATTATTTAAAGTAGGTGGCAGAAAGTGAGTAAGTCCAGAAAATCAGGCTACTTAGAGTTTTAATTGCTTAGCTTATGTTATGTACATTTTTGACATATTTTCTTTGCATGCATGTTACAAGCTCACATAAACCAAAACTCCAGAACATGTTTAGGCTATAAAATTCAAGAATAAACACATGCAAATACATACAAAGCTTACTCATACATAAACAGTCCCTAAATCACTCCTACGATGCCTTTTTCGACTCATTCTTTGTTTTATGTTGTTAGGGTTTGTTATAGAGATGGATCGAGGGGTATCTTGGGGGAGAATATCAGAAGGTTTAAGGGAGTTGCTTACCTCTTTTGATGCTTAGAAGCTTGTTGGAGAATAGGACTTAGCTTTAAAGATCCCTCCTTGGTTCCTCCTAACTCCTTCCTTCCTTCTTTCTTCTTCTCTCCTTCTTTTTCTCCTAGAACACTTAAAATTTTTGGAGCCTCTATCTCTCACTTCTCAGCCGAACCATATGTAGGAAAATGGAGGGGCTTAGTCCTTGTTTTTATAGAGAAAAATATAAATGGGTGTAATTATGGTGTTTATTTAAAATTTGAATTTTCTTAAACTTTCGTTGGTTGCATGGGAGGTGGTATTTATTCAAGACTTACAAAAATTAGATTTTGGGGCATGGGGTTTGGCTATGGCAGGTTTGGGAGACTAAAAAGCTGGTCTTGAGTTTAATGAGGGTTTTAAATGGTATTTTGTTGCATTTTTGTGTATATAAATGCATAAAATATTAATTTTATGTACCTAAATCTACTAAAATCTATTATATTAATGTATTTATAATTAATTTAGTCTTCCCATGATTTATCATAATTTTG